>PVIY010009043.1:0-74283 GCA_004026745.1 Myrmecophaga tridactyla
GCAAGCAAGGTGAAGCTGCTGGAACTCTCCCAGGAAATCATACTTTCATCAGGGAAGGTTCTGCAAGAAGCACCGTCCTGTTGTTTTTCAATTATCTGTCACCTCCCTGGAGGTGTGGCCCACCTCTTCTCCTTCTCCTGGCTGCCCTTGAGCTGAGGCAAGCATTGGAGCTACAAGTTGTTGGGTCTCCACGTCCTGGTAGGGTTTCAGGGGCTGGCTGGAGCGCTGCACATGCAGCGGATGGAGGACATGGTGGAGGCTGGATGCTCTGCTTGAGTCTAAGTTTCCTCAGCTAATTGTGTCTTAACGTGATGGATAACATCGCACTTCTAAACTGGTTAAGCACACCCATGGTAGGAAAGGGTTTGTGGGCCAGCTGAGGAACTAGAACCATCTCCTATTTGGAACAATGGGGAAAAGCTGTGGACCTGAGATGTATTAATGGGAGATAAAAAAAGAAGGTATAGAAATCATAAAGTCATTCTGTTAGACACAGCATTGGGCTAGGATTTAATCAAGATCTTGAGTTTTTAGGTTATTTTGCTAATGACCATTTAATTTAGGCTATAGAAATAAACGCCAACAAGGATAAGGGGCTTTGGAGTTGGTTCATAGATGACTTCAATTTTTTTTCCTGGTGTACCTCTAAAAGAATGTTTAAAAAGTAAATATTCCTTCCCACATTTTAAGGTTGACTTCTAAAATCTTTCATATAAGTTTAAGTAAAAGGTATAAATTACCACATGTTATAAATGTGGATACTTCAAAATAAGACCGTTGCAGTCTTCTTAAATGTATTTAATACATTAAAGAGTCTGAACACCACAGCAATTTATATTGAAATTAAATTGATCTTATATTTCTCTCATGGTACGTCTCAAAGAACTTTTCTGAATAGTTATTTTTTACTAAGTGAGATAAGTACTAATATAAAAATTAAAATTAATTGGAAATGCATCTCTTAATGAGATAGAGGCTCTAAAAATTATTTCTTTATCTACGGATGAATACTGCTAGAATGAAAAGTGTATTATGTCTATTCTTTATTTTTATACTTGCAAACAATGAGAAACCTTGTCTATAAGTAGATAAATGAAAAATATTAGTTCAGTGTTGATTCTTTGGACTGTTTTTAAAGTAAATATAAAAAAAAATCACTAAGTGATCTTTCAATAGAACAGCTTTAGGGAGAATGCTAGTAATGCATTTTCTCTGTTTGAACTAGGACAGGTCAGGATAGAAATGACACAAATTGTGTGAAATGATATAATTGAAGAAGAAGAGCTACACAAGTTATTTTCAATAAATTTTGCTTGGCTTGACTCTGAGGGCAGGAGTTACTTACCGAGGGAGTGGTGTGCAGTCTGTTCTGCTGTTCAGGAAAATGCTGCCTTGGTCAGTTTCTGATCGTGTGGCCTTGGACACTCATCAGCAGTCTGGAAGGAGCAGTTTTCTTATCTGGAAAAACAAATATAGGGCGGCTGCCGTGGCTCAGCAGGCAGAGCTCCGACCTGCCGTGCTGGAGGTCTGGAGTTCGATCCCTGGTGCCTCCTGCCCATATGCAAATTAAAAAAACACAAATATATAGTTTTTTATCTGGAAAAACAAATATATAGTAAAAAAATTAATAGTTCTTACTTCATAAGAGAGTGAGGTTTAAATGAGCCACTATAACATGATTACGTGTAAACTGCTTCTGCACGCTGCTGGCAATGCTGATTGCTCAAATAAATAACAATTAACCAAAGACTGGACAGAGTTTTAGTAAATGAGCCTCCATCGTTAAAACTTCCGTGGGGAAGCTTTTGGTCTTTGATGGCATCTAAACTTTTCCAGTTTTCTGGCAACTGTTTGTCAACTCTCTGGCAACGTTTTTGTTTGTAAAGTGTTCGGTGCCGACATCCCCTATGAGCAGTGGTGATGAAATGCACGGTAGGAAGTTAGCGGAATGCGCAGACAGTTCCCGTGGTTGGGGGTGTAGACAGCGGAGGACACCGTGGATGGCTGGGGGCATCTCTGCTCCATTCCTGGCACTGACACTCCCTGGTGGCGCTCCTGGACGGGTCATGGGTCTCCTTGGACTTCAGAGTTGTTGGCTGTGAAATGAGGCATTGATGGAGCCCAGCTGTGTGAAGGGGCTCAGGGCCAGGTAAAGGGGGTTTGTGGGGATGTGACGTAGTAGGCTCGCAACTGCCCGCACGGTGCCCTGCCACAAAGCTTTTACGAAGCCGCTGCTGACTCTGCAGCGCAGCCAAACAGAAGTCTCTGGGGAATGCACACTGAGCAGGGCGTCCCATGTAGAAGGCTCTATGGCTACTTTTCAGCTCTCTTTATCTGATCCCTTGGATACGTTCCCACCCCGCACCCCAAAATAAAGAAAAACCATCAAATTTGATGCCCTCCTAATTTTTTCTGTTATCAGTATTTGAGAGATTCTTTCATACAAGAGACCAAATAATGCAAAAAAAAAGAAAGAAAGAAAGGAAAAACCACAAATATAAAGACATAAAAAAAGGCGTGTCTCCAAAACATTTAAAATAACATTGGTAGCTTTCTTTTTCCTTTTAGGAACAGATGAGACTTTTCTAAAAGATGAAAATGGTTGGTGATATGAAGTCAGCGTTTAATACAATGAATATAGGCAGAAGGCATTTGCCGTGAAATATATTTAAGAATAAACATGGGGTGGGTCACTGTGGCTCAGCAAGCAGAGTTCTCACCTGCATGCCAGAGACCTGGGTTCGATTCCCGGTGCTTGCTCATTAAAAAATAATAATAATAATAATAATAAATGAAATAAATGTGATTTTTCAGCCTGCAAGTTTATGTTTATCAAAGAAGCACTCCCGTAAGGATTTTGGTCCCGTCGCCTCCTCCCTCTTTTCATGGTTTAAGCCCTCAAACTGAAGTGGGAGCCGCTCATTAGCACAGACGCAGATCTTCACCTTGCGGCTTTGCTTTTATCTTCAGGAGAATAAACTTGAGTTTGTGAAGACAGCAGAGCAAAGGTAATTGCCCATTTTTCTTAAAAAAAAAAGTGAAAAGTGGCTTAAGTTTAATCCCTGTTTCCTGGGAAGGCCCACAGAGGTTGTCGGAGGCAGCCGTGCTCTCGTTGAACTGAGTGGGATAAGATGGATGGCCAGTCATTTTCAGGTTGCTCCATTTTATAATTTAAGAAACTGCAAAAGCGTCAATAATAGCTCCTCAAAATCCCACTTTAGAAATCTCGTTTCCCTCACGAGGGCAAGAGAGGCAGAGCTGTGCTCATTATCACCACACATGGCTTCTGACAATTAGCCGTATGCCAGCAGCATCACCCAAAGTCAGGCTGAGCCCCTCGGCAGGGCGAGTCGAGGGTTCCACAAGCCTAATTAGTCAGGATTAAATTATGCAACATCAAATGGGAAACCAGTCGGGACTTCCAATTATAATTCAAAAATGTTTTCTGGTTTACATTGCAATAAAAATAACACTCTGGAGTGAAAGAATCAGATAAGGCACAGTTACAGGAAATGCTAGGGGAACAATTACCAAGAAGTGAAATTAGAAAGCTTTAAATGGATGGGTGAAATCTGCCTGGAATAAACATAGCCTTCCTTTCGAGAAATTGCTAGTGAGATGGTCCTCATGAAGACGTGACATCTTTAGCCTCAGAGGTCACGAACATTCCTGGAATGGTGCAGTTTTATAAGATTGGCTTAATCATGGATGGGGTGGGAGAGGGCATTAAACTCTCACTTAAAATCATGGTATTAAAGGAAGTAAATTCTTAACCAATGCCACTGTGAAAATACTCCTTTAGGGTCTAACCTTGTTTAAGGAAAGCTAATGGTTTAGGACCTGTGATACGAAATAAAAAATTTCACACTTCATTTGTTCTTTTGCAAGAAAATAGCAGTGTTGTCATGGAGCTGAAATTGTGAGCAGCATTCCTGCTCCAAACGGCCTCAGTGGGCAATCCATGCCCCCGCATCTGTGGCAACAATCACAGTGTGTGTGGGGCAGACAGGCTAGGGGCAGGGAGGCATCAGAGGTACGAGCCGACAGAACGAGAAGTGATGAGTTACTGGCCTGATAGTATACTTTGAATCAAGACTCTTTTGTCATTTAATCTGGCCATAGGAATTTGCATTTCTTAAAGGTAATCAGAAAAGTGATGGGGATGTCTGAGGTTTTAGCCAGGAGCTTGGAAAGAACCTCATCCACTGAATGTATTGTCAAAGTACGGGGATAGGCAAACCAAAGTTGTATTACAAATAGCTAATGTTCATTGGGTGTTTACATGTGCCAGGCATGGGGCTAAGTGCTTTACGGGTATATTTAATCATGTCAGCTGTGGCTAAGAGTGTGGCCTTCGGACTCTGACTACTTGGGTTCAGAACTCACTGTGAGGCTTCTGAAAATGACATAACCTCTCTGTACCTGCCTCAGGGTTGGGTGAAGCTGAATGAATCGATTCCTAGAGTGCTTAGAACAGTGTCCAGCACAGAGCAGCGTTCAAAGCATGTAACCTATTATCCTTGTATGAGATGGGAAACCGAGGCACAAAGAAGTAACTAATATGTCTGAAGTTGCTCAGCTAGGAAATAGTAGAGCTGGGAATAAAACTCACGTCCATCTGAATCAAGCGTCCATGATTTCAGCTTCTATTTTGTCCAACAGAAATATAATGAGCCACAATGTATAATTTAAAATTTCCCAATAGCCACATTAAAAAAGTAAAATGAAACAAAATTAATTTTAATGAGATTTAATTTAATTTAATATATCAAAAATCTAATTTCATTTCAATCTAGTTGAAATGAGAAGTTATTCGTGAAATAGGTTACATTCTTTTCTGCATGATGTTTTCACAATCAGGTGTGTATTTTATGCTCACAGCACTTCTGAATTTGGACTAGTCGTGTTTCAGATGCTCAGACTCCACACAGGGCAGTGGCCGGTGCACGGGAGAGCATGGCGTAAGACCAGTCGCTCCCACCCCAGGTGCCAAGGTCATCTGCCTACCGGCATGGTTTGGGTACAGCGCTCATGTGAAGGCGTGTTCCCTGAGCGTCAGAGAAAAGACTGAGCCTGTCTTACTGGCTGAGAGGCTTACAGGGTTTCTAGGAACTCTCAAATTATCTTTCACCCTCTAGAAGATTTGCTAAAGGAAATGTATAATCCAGTTTTTGTGTTTTGTGAAGCTTTGGGACCTGGGACTGGTTATCTCTGTGGATGTGGCATTGTGCTTCTGCTTCCAAAAAGGTAGAAAAAGCTTTGGATTACTACGCTGATCTCAGATTCAAGGTCATTAGTGTAAGGCAGACATCCAGAGGCTGCCCTCCCCAATTCCTGATGCCTTGTTTAGGACTGAGAATTTTCTACCTTTAAGAATTAATTACTTTTAAAAGGATTTGATTAATTGGACATTCTCTTATTGAGGATGTAGGGTATAAACTGGGTCTCTGCTCTCAAGGAGTTCACAGCCCAGTGTGGAAGACCAGGGAGGAAACAAGTAATTATAGTACAAGTGATCAAGTGCGTGAGAGAAGTAAGCCTGGGAACACCAGGAACAGAGAGAACAGTCTTTCCAGGCAGTGGGGAACTTGCTGTGCAGGAAATGCCTCACAGAGCTTGAATCTCGAGTGGGACTTGGCCATATGGTGCAGGGCGGAAGGATGTTCCTGGAAAAGCTTATTGTACTTTTAATAGATGGCAGTGATAAGCTTTTAAACTTAGGAGATTTCAGTTTAAGCTGACTAATGGCTATAGTTGAACATGGAAGTATGTACATCCCTAATTAGTGTGAACACTGATGGTTCTCTTTGCATTGGCTCAGGTTATTCATTAATGACAAAGATGCTTAACAATAAATATATTTTTCTAGGTGATGGGAAGGAGGAGGTGAGAAACTCCATGTAATTCAGTGTCAGAGCTGGTGTCCATAAATAACCATTGCTGATCATTGGAGTTGATTTAATTGCTTCATATCCAGATAGAGAAAGCTGGTGATAGAGAAATGATACGGAAATTTAGAAAATGCTGAAGAACATTGTTTATATCTCAAGCTACATTGTCTGCATTTATCTACTGGAGTCTTGCTATGTATTTATACAATTATATGTGTGTACACTTGTCATACATCACATAACTGTGTCTTGAGGTCATGCTGTCACTAGCAGAGTATGCAGCCAAGGACATCAGCCAGGCATCGTCATATGGGGATGAGAGGTGACGCCTATATGCGCTTGGCATGTGCTGAGACATTCTTACACACCAACTCGTTTAATCTCCATGGTAACCTAAAGGGTAGTGGACTGGTTCCTGCTGCTGCAGTACGAAATTACCACAAACTCAGTGATTTAAAACAACAAAAATGTATTATCTTGTGGTTCTGGAGATCAGAAGTCTGAAATGAGAATCACTGGGTTAAAACTAAAGTGTTGGCAGGGCTGCATGCCTTCGGGAGACTCTAGGGAATAATGCATGGCCTTGTCTTTTTTTTTGAAATGCAATTTTATTGAAATATATTTACATATCCTATAATCATCCAAAGTGTACAATCAGTGGTTCACAGTATCATTGTATAGTTGTGCATTTATCACCACAATTTTTGAACATTTTCATTGCTCCCCAAAAATACATGTAATAATAAAAATAAAAATGAAAAAGAGCACCCCAAACATCCCAGAACCTTTATCCCCCCTATTATTTATTTATTTATTTAGTCCTTATTTTTATACTCATCTGTCCATACCCTGGATAAAGGGAGTGTCAGCCACAAGGTTTTCACAATCACACGGTCACACTGTAAAAGCTGTATAGTTAAACCATCATGTTCAAGAATCAAGGCTACTTGATAATAGTTCAACAGTTTCATGTATTTCTTTCTAGCTATTTTAATCTGCTAAAAACTAAAGAGAGATATCTATATAATGCATAAGAATAACTTCCAGAATGACCTCTTAATTCTATTTAAAATCTCTCAGCCACTGAAACTTTATTTTGTTTCATTTCTCTTTCCCATTTCGGTCAAGAAATCTTTCTCAATCCCACAATGCCATTCCTGGGAGTCATGTCCCATGTTGCCAGGGAGATTTACACCCCTGAGAGTCATGTCCCACATGGGGGGAAGGCAGTGGGTTTACCTGCCAAGTTGACTTTGAGAGAGAGAGGCCACATCTGAGCAATAGAAGAGGTTCTCTGGGGGTGACTCTTAAGTATAATAATAAGTA
The DNA here is from genome assembly GCA_004026745.1 of Myrmecophaga tridactyla. Lineage (NCBI taxonomy): Eukaryota > Metazoa > Chordata > Mammalia > Pilosa > Myrmecophagidae > Myrmecophaga > Myrmecophaga tridactyla. The sequence goes on from PVIY010009043.1 coordinate 7,218, forward strand.
GACTTAGCTTTTCCTCTGTGAACATAAGTTTCATAACAGCAAGCCCCATGATTGAGGGCTTGATCTATTAAATTGGTAGCCCACAATATTTACGAGAATATCAGGTCTTCCCCAAGTGGGGATGTTTAATATGTCCACGTTTTTCTCCAGTCCCTCAAGGGGGATTTGCAAATACATTTTTATTCTCTGCCCAAATTACTCTGGGATGTATTGGAGCATTACAATAACCTGGACAAACCAACAAGATCTCATTCCCTATTCAAGTTTCCATGTAATTAAGATGTTTGAATAAACTGACCATACAAGTTAAATTAGATAGCGTGCTATGGAAAATACCAAATAAACATCTTTTCCTTTGGTCTCCTAAAGAAGTTGAAGTTTTAAAACATAGTCAGTACCCTCCTTTACCCTTTAGTCTGATTTACCTTAGCCCTAACCAGATCTGCTTCATTCATATCTCTAACTAAGTCTGAACTTTTTATCAGCTTTTTTAAAAAAAATATTTTTAGCAGTTGCAGTGTGGGGTAATGCTGACTTTCAGAGCTGCAGAACTCTAACTTTGAGTCTCAAGTGTCTCACAGATACCCAAAGTTCCAGGAAGTGACCAGGTTATACCCAATGGGCTGAGCATCTCAGAATTTAGAGTTAAAAGTGCTACAATTCAGCCATGGATGTGACTGCTGTTAAAAGTTTACAATCCACGACCCTTTACAACAAGCCGTCCCCTCATAACTATGCTCTCAATTCTTAGAGTTTGCACATTATAGTTAGTCCTTATTAGTGAGGCTTTATAATGTTTGTCTTTTTGTTTCTGACTTATTTCACTGAACATACTGTCTTTAGGATTTATCCACCTTGTTGTATGCCTCACCATTTCCTTGTCTTTTCCAGCTTTTAGAGGCTTCCCCCATTTTTCAAATCCAGCAATGGCTGGCAAGCAAGATTTTCTCAAATCATATCACTCTGAAACTGCCATTTCTGCTTCCCTCTTCCACATTTAAGGACCCTTGTGATTACGTTGAGTTTACCCCGATAATCCAGGATAAACTCCCTGTTTTAAATCAGTTGATTAGCAACCTTAATTCCCCTTTGCCATGTGTGGTGGTTAATCTCATGTGCCAATTGACACAACTTGGCGAATGGCTGCTGGAGAGCCTCGGTTCCTCTATCACATGGCAAGGCACAGGCAGTGTCTTCTGGTCTCTCCCTGCTCTTCTGGGTTTCATTGCTTTCAGCTTCTTGCTTCTGTGGCTTTCTCTCTCTCTCTGTATTCATTCCATCTATAAAGGGCACCAGTAATTGGATTAAGACCCGGCCTGAGAGAGGTGGGCCTCTGAAGTAGCCTCATCAAAAGGTCCTACTTACAATGAGTTCTCACCCACAGGACTTGATTAAGTTTAAGAACGTGTTTTTCTGGGGTGCATACATCTGCTTTGTCCTTTTATAGTCCTAAAGTAGATAAGACAACACGAACAACCTGGCTATCCCACTAGATACCTGCATCTTTTCTACCTCATTAACCTGTACTTGTCAAATACTGAGAATTTATGTACCAGGTACCATGCTTGGCTCCGAGGAAGCAGAGATTAGGGAAATATTATTCCCGCATTCACAGATGTTACTGTCCATCGTCAGAGAAAAGGCACAGTTATAGGATGATGTCGTAATTGCTATTATAGGATTGTGTCGAGTGCTAAGCCCTACTAATTAAGTAATGCCTTGGCTCTGGTTTCTTCTGCATCATCATTGCAGCTCAAGAGACCACTGTCTCTATTACCTGACAACAGTTCCCAATGTGTTTCCCTCTTTCCTCTCTTGAACACCTGAAATACTCTCCAAAGAAAAGAATGATTAAAAAAAATATCCAAATCATATCACTTCCCTACTAACACCTTTTAGGGGCTACCACTGTACTTAACACGTTAGACTCAATCCTCATGACAAGTTCTTGTCCATGTCTACAAATTTACCTCGTTTTCCTCCTCTTGCTCACTGTTCTCTCACCCACAAACCTTCTTCTAAAACTTGAATGTTCTTTCCAGCCTTGGGCCTTGGTGCAGGCTCGGGTGTCTGCTTCGTGTGCTCCCCTGTCTTGCGATCTACATGGCTGATTCCTTCTCATCTTTCAGATCTTAGCTGACCTGGCCACTTAAATAGGTTTCTCTCTCTCTCATTATTTTCCACACTGCCCTCTATTTTTGTTTTTCTTTATTGCTTTTCATAATTTGTAATGGTTCAATTGTTAACTATCAACAGGTATGCCTCAGAGATACTGTGGGTTTGGTTTCATACTAAAGTAGTAACGGCGAATATTGCAATAAAGTGAGTCACACAAATTCTTTGGTTTCCCAGTGCATATAAAAATTACATTTACACTATACTGTAGTTGATTAAGTGTACAATAGCATTATGTCTAAAAAAAGCAATGCACATACCTCCATTAAAATGTGACACAGAGACACGAAGTGAGCACATGTTAGAAAAATGGTGCCAATAGACTTGCTCTATGCAGGTTTGCTCATAGACATTTGATGTGTAAAAAATGTAGTATTTGTAAATCACAATAAAGCAAAGCTCAGTAAAATGAGGTGTGCCTATATAAACTTCCTGAGGGCAGGGACCATATATGGCCCATACCATACCAGCACAATGCCTAGCATACAGTAGGCATGGAATAACTATTTTTTTTAAATCCCTAATAAGAGAAAAGTCAACAGATAATTCTGATGATAGGAGGGAGTGAAATAAGGGTAGGCTTTACAGAGGATGAAATAAATATTTTTATTAGCTCTTTGAGGATGAGCAGGGGTTTATAAAATAGGACGTGGGAGATGAAAGCATTCCAGAAAGAAGGAAATTCCAAGGAACTCCATTATCAGGAAAATGTGAGTGTGGTCTGTGCATGCTGGGTTGCAGTGCATGATCCAGGCTACAAGTCGACTGGCAGTGGGATGAAGACATGAAATAAAGGAGTTTCCTTAGGGTTGGTCAGCTGTACCTGCCTCCATGGCCATCGCCTCGGGGCCAGCCTTTGCTGTTGCTGACTTCACCTTTACTAAAACTTCCCACCTCCCTGCGGGTCAGTCACTGACGTTTCTAATGGTGTTTGATGTTTTCTAGGATTATATGATCTTCCACTGGGCCATGGAAAAGATGATCTCTGAGTCTTCCATGGCATATATAACTGGTATGAAATATTTCTTAATTTAAGCAAAAACTGCTAATATCTTTGGATTTTTCCACTTGGAGAAAGAAGGGAAGTAGCAGGTGATACACTCTAAGAATTAAGAAATGTATCTAAGTCAATATTTAGTTTCTTAAAAAGATCTCTGAAGGTTGTAAAAAGCAGGTTCATACGAGCTCTCAGCATATATTAGGATGGAAACGTTAATTAAGAGCTTTAAGGGTGACACCTTCTTAATGGTTCCTAATTATACATCTCATTTATTTTAAAGATTTAAAGTCCTTAAAAAATCTATTGAACATGGTATACTGGTTAAAAGTCAACTAAATAAAAATTTGAGAGGCAAAGAAAAATAGATAGTAAATCAGCTTATGTGAACTAGTTAGGAAGTAAATTTTCTCCCTCATTGCATGGGCATTTTAATTTTGAGGTTAACTTTAATGATTCTGTTTTGAGATATGGGTAGGCAATATATCAATGTATTTGATAGATACTGGAGAGTGGGTGAGGAGAGAGAGGAAGAGCATAGTGACAAGAGGTGAAAGACAAGGAGTGAACGCTGGGCCTCCTGGAGTGGTGCAGAGGGAGGAGGCTCAAGTCTCCATGAGCTGCACGCTGGTGGGACATTGCTGGAGCATATGTCTGATATATTCAGGGTATCCCAATGGAGAATAACACTATGTTTCATGAAAATATGGACTGTGCTGTCTGCTGCAAGTAGTTTCTCCAATTTCTAGAGATTGGCCAGCACAAAGTTGGTGTGAAAAAAATGTTTGTGGAATAAAGAAGCCATTGTCTCTGCCTGTAAGGCACTTATGATCAAATATGAAGCCAATACAAGTAAGCAGGCATCCAGTACAAAAGGATTCACCTGGATGGAAAGGAGATACAGAGAGCTGCTACATACCGCTGAAGGCGTTCATCCATGTGGGATATTCCTGGGTGAAGGATCTGGAAGATTTCAGGATGGGAGAGGCCTCTGAAGTTGGTTTTGATGAATGGGAATAATTTCAGCTGGTTGAGAAGAAGAGAAAAATAAGGGGAAAATGTTTTAAGGTGGGGAAGGATAGGGCATGCCAGCGATCAGAGAGTGGACAGGTTTGAGAGGATGTGGAGCAGCTAAAGCAGGAAGGAGTTTGGGGTCAAACAGAAAAGGGTGTGACCGGCAGGCTGAGGTGGATGGTGTTAATTTTGTAGATGGTAGGAACACTTTAAAGATTCCTATTACAGAAATGCAAAGAAGAGATCTGTGCTTGCTCTTTTTTGGGGGGGAGGGTGATGGGTATCCAACCTGAGTCTCCTGCAAGTTCCTGATCCCCCTGCGATGGGCGGACACTAAGCTGGCCTTCCCGTGATCCCTGCTTCCTGGTGTTCATGCCTTCCTGTAATGTGCTTCCCCTGGAACACGGTCAGAACCTGTGACTCACTCCTACTCAATAGCAGATAGCAAAGGTGAAGGGATGTCCCACTTGCGATCAGGCTACATTATATAAGAACTCGTCCTGCTGTCAAACTTGTCTAGGGACTACCTTGTTGGTTTAATGCTGTGGGCATCCATGTTGGGGGGTCCCCCCATGGCAAGGGGCTGAGGGCAACCTCTAGGAGACAAGGGCAGCTTCCAGCTGGAACAGTCACTCCTATAGCCACAAGGAAACGAACTGTCCACAACTGGAGTGAACTTGGAAGTGAATTCTTCACCCTGATGGCAGCCTCGTGAGGCCCTGAGTAGAAGACCCCAGCTAAGCTGTGACCTGACTCCTGACCCACAGAAACTGTGGCATATTAAATGTGTGTGTTGTTTTAAGCTGTGAAGTTTGTGATAATTTGTTTCCTGGGGATGCCGTAACAAAGTACTAAAAACTATGTGGCTTACGGCAACAGAAATACATGATCTCATAGTTCTGGAGGCTGGGAGTTCAAGATTTCAGGTACCAGCAGAGCGATGTTTCTTCTGAAATCTCTGGGAAAGGGTCTGTTCCATGTTTCTCTTGGTTTCTGTTGACCTCAGGGGTTCCTTGGCCTTTCCATGCATGTGCATCCATCCTCACACAGCCTTCTCTCTGTCTCTATCTATCATCTTCCCTTCTTGTAAGGATACCAGCCATATTGAACTAAAGAGCCTACTCATTTTAACTTGCCTAGTTCCATCTGTAACGACCCTATTTCCAAAGAAGTTCACGTTCTCACTGTGCTGGCTTGAAACTGTCATTTACCCTAGGAAAGCCATGCTCTTCTAATCCAATGTTGTGGGTTCAGACTTATTGTGGATGGGACCTCTTCATTAGATTATTTCCATGGAAATGTGACCCTGCCCCTTCAAGGTGGGTCTTAACGAGTTTACTGGTGTCCTTCAAAGAGCCAACACAGAGAGCAGATGCCTAGACACAGACATTTGCAGATGCTTGGAGAGCTGCCAGAAAGCTACTGAAATCGGAAGCTGAAAGCAATACCATGAGGAGCAAAGGGCCAGAGATGCCAGACATGCCTTTCCAGCTGATAGAGAAACCCTGAATGTGACTGACCTTTCTTGGGTAAAGATGTCCTCTTGTTGGTGTCTTAATTTGGACATTTTCATGGCCTTAGAATTGTAAACTTGTAACTTAATAAGTCCCCTTTACAGAATCCAACCCATTTCTGGTATATTGTATTCTGGCAGTTTTAGCAAACCAGAACGCTAAGGTACTGGAAGTGGGACTTAAACATAGCCTTCTGGGGGACACAATTCAACCCATGATCCCTGTCAGAGTTCTTCCACATTCAGAATGGCTAGGGTTACCCACATCATGAGCGAGCTTCACAGGCACGCTAGGCTACTAGTGTGGTGGCAGAGGGGTTTGGGGTCCAGATGGAGGGGTTCAGATCCTAGCGTTGAGATTTCCAAGCTGGTGCCTTGCTTATGCTCATTATTGTCCTCAAGCCTCAGTCAAAAGGAATAAAAAGGAATAAAGTCAAAGGAATAAGACCAGTATTTCCCTCTAGGGTTGTAATGGGAAGTAAAAGAGGGAATTTATGATGTACTTAGAAGGGCACCTGATGCAGAGTAATCGTCAGCCACCATTCCTCATAAATGGATAAGGCAGGGTTTACATGTAAGATTCTATACGTCTTCCTTTAAAGTTTTTGTCGTTTTTGAAATGGAGACCAAGTATAGAGTTTGTCTCAAATAGAGGGGCGTTTAACCCCACTTTCATGTCCTCAGGAGGACCTCACTTCCTCCTGGCTTCGATGGCCGCTTTCGCTCTGGTCCTGGGTGTGGTCTTTTCTTGGACAGTTGTCATCCCGCTTAGACACAGACCATGCTTACTTAGCTTTTACAATAATTCTGCTTGTTAATAAACAGACTTAACCTTGATGAAGCCAACTTATTCTTATAACATTCTACTCCATTTCCTTGGGGGGTCTGTTTCCTTAGGCCTTTAGACTTCTGTTGTAACTTCACATATTGTTTTTTCTCTCAGAGGACATTTTCTACCTTCCCTCAGCTCCAAAGTAAACATGCTTAAAATATAAAAAGAGACTATGGAAGTAAATGGAGGTAAAACTCTCCCAAATTTGTTCCCTTGAATCCAGCTGGTTATATTTCCTTTTGCTTGTTATTTTAACTAAGAGATGTGTTAGTGCCAAGGTTGGACTTGTTTTCTTGGCTTGAAGGTGGTTTGTCAGTTCAGGACATGTGGCATATTTCTCAGGGACTGGAGCCTAGCCATACTTAAAGATTTTTTTTAATCCTTCTCTATGTCTACCCCCTTTCCCCTCTTGTTGTAGACTGCCCATTTCCGTAGCTCACCACAAACCCACAACCCTTCCTGTTTCTCTCTTCCCTTCTGTACCCCTAATTATAGCTCTACACCTGCCTGAAGCTTAGCAACGGCCTCCTAGCTTGTATGATTGGCTGTCACCTCCTGACGTGTGAGCCCAAAACTCCACCCCTCCCCCGAATGTACTTAAGCCCTGCACTTTCCGAGCTCTGGGTCGTCGATCGAGCCCCAGGGTTTCCTAACCCCAAATGTCTCGCTCCTCGGGTCCCCGGGTGGCCCATCCCGGTGTGTATCAAAGCTTTAACCCGCATTTGGCCTCAGTGAAGACTTCTCTCGCGACCGCCGGCTGAGGAAAGCGCCGGCTCCGGCTTACCCAGGTTAATTCTCTGCGAGCTCGCCCCCAAACCCACCCAGTGTACCATTTCGCCCGACACAGCTGAAACAATCCGCGGCAAGGACAGGCCTAGCTGGCCTGTTTTTACTGCCAGATGGCCCTGGCTTACCAATCTAGAGACAAAACAGGGCTGTAAGTCACTGTTACCTGGCTGGGTCCAATGCGGACCAACTTCTCAGTGTCTGGACACATCCTCCACAGATCTCTGAAAGTATTTGGAGAAAATATTCTTGGGTCTGATTCAGTCATCCCACTTCCAAGGCTTAGCATCAGTCTTGATACCTAAAGTAATACTTGTTCATACATTGAGCAGCTGTGGCTGGAAAATATTCCATGGAGCAGTTCTCTGACTTTGAGAGACTGGAAGGTGCTGATCTGGTGATAACATGTCCCCTGGTTTCCATATAATAAAACATATGGCTTCAACACGTGTTTATTTGAGGCTATTAGACTTTTTCTTTTGCCACTTTGATAACGTGTAAGATTTAACCTTAAGGCATTTCCTTTATTAAGACTGACTCCTAAAGGGAGGGCTCACCTGCATAGGGAGCTGGAACTGGCTATTGTATTTATTCTCTAGAGTTCTTAATTCAGCTCTGATATTATGTTCTAATTCTCAGAGGCAATGCATGATTCCGGTGGAGTTTGTCATTCTACCTAGTAGGTATAACATAAAGCCCTTCATTGTCTCAGCTCTTCTTCACCAAGGTTCCACAAAAGAATGAAACCTGAATGCCCCAAGGCATCCATTGTATATCATGAATTAACTTCTCATCTATACATTTAGAATTGTACTAGCTTTGTACCATCCTTGGAAGAGTTGGGGAAATAGTCTCTCAATCTCCTGTAGGGCTCGAATCTCCTGTGGAACTCTGAGAGAGTCTGGAGATTCTTGTGATTACTTGAAAATTGAGGTTTTATCAGCAAACTCTTTATGAAATACTCAAAGGCTATGTTAGAGAAAAAGCCCCCAATGTTCAAACTCAAGGTACTTCTTAATTCATCACACCAACTAGATGAAGCTGGTTGCTTGCCTGTAGTTTGTTTTCTCCTGGGTTCAGCACAGTGTTGTATGCGTACCTCCTCTTTCTTAATACAACAAATCACCCTGGAAATCCTTGTTTCAGTCTCAGCTCTGATAGTTACTACCTCTCTGACCTCTGGACAAATCATCTAATGTCTCCTTGTTGCAGGAATAATATCAGCCCTACTGAGCTCAGAGAAAGATAAAATAAGAAAGTGTTCCTGAAAGATGTATAAAATATAAAGCTAAATGACCATTGTTATGATTCAGGTAATTATAATTCTAAGAGTGAGGCAGTGGATCTAGATGAAGCCACATAAACATAGGGTTGAAGTCCAGAGTGACATAGCAGGTCATACCTAATTCAGGCAGCCAGGAAAGTCTGTATGAGGCATCAGTGAATAGGACACGTGATACTGAGGAATAGGGTTCTAGCAGCCATGTGAAAGAAGCAGTAAACGGAGCATAAAGCCTATACCTGAGAGAAGGTGGGTCACGGCACCTGGCTGGGAGACTTAGAGAGCTGTAGGGTGTTTGTGTGTTTGTCCTGTCAGCCTGGGGAAAACAACAAAGGGAATTTCTTTTGGCATTATGTGTTATATTAGTAAAATTATCTGATTGACAACAAGCTCAAAAGATAGAGTATTGAAACTCTTAAATTAGCATATGTCTAGGTGTGCTTGAACCCAGAGAACCGAATTATGTGCTAAATTAAACTTGGATTTATGGAACATATGTGGAAGCCACCATGTGCTTTGTAGAGGTGAATGAGTCTTGGGTTCTAATGTCAAGGAGCTTACTGTCAAGGAGGGAAACTAGCAAAAATAAACACAAAGCGATATATTACAAATTCAAAATATAATAAGTTGCAGCCACTGAGCACGTTATATGCCAAGCACACTTCTTATGTGATATTTGAAATAATCCCATATCATAAATAATATTATTATCATAGTCATATTACAGGAAGAAAATTTAGGCTTAGAAAGTATAAGTGATTTTCTCAAGGTCACTTAAGCACTAATTGGTACAACCATGGTTTGACTCCAGAGCGAACATTCCTATCTTCTATTCCAGGCTACGTTAAGGCAGATACTGATAAAGTGCTTATCAGTAGAATGACCTTAAAAGTTGGGATGAAAAAGCCAAGCTAAGGCCATGATAAATAAGTAGAATTTAATTGAGTATCATTTTAATATATTTATGAGTGATAAGGTCCTATCAGATATGAAGAATATAAAAAATGTAGGAGTCTGTCCTATTCAAAGATATTTAGAGCTGGATAAAAGGACATTTAAAATCTTAGCAGCCAAAGAAATTCAAAATCCAAGCAGATAATATAGCAGCCTGAGTGGGTTATGAGGACCACAGGACTTACCCCTCTTTTGCTCTGAAGCCCCTGTGATGGGGTATAAATAGTGTTCAGTATGTCCCTTCAGGAATTCAGTGGGGGGGGGGGCTGGAAAATGATAAAATTGAAGAGAAAGCAGAAGGGAAGGGATGGAGAGCTAGAGATAAGTTGAATGAGTGAGGAAAAGGTTATGACTTTGAGGTATCTGATGGCTTTAACATTTTATTTTAGGGAATGGAGCATAATTAAACTAAATGCTTTGAGGGATATGAATAGTTTGGGTTGAAACTTAATTAAACATTTGCTTTCTGATGATAAGAGAGAAATATACACACTGACGATTGACATGTAATTTAGCAGATTAAATGTGTGGTAAATAAGCAAGTCAGATGGTATTAATAATAGAATATATTATCTATTGATCCCTTATATGTCAGGTATTGTTGTTTCTCATGTAATACGATAACCATATAACATAGTAGAATATCCACTATACACATGTAAAATTAGGCTTACAGAGGTTGTCATTTACTCAAGGTCACATAGCCTCTTCCTAGTAAATGGCAGCATTTGGTTTAGAGCAGTGTCTGTGTGATGCCAAGGCTGCCACAGGCTTGTCTAACTTTGGCAGTGGCATGCCAAGGTGGGGCTGGGGACTGTGGGGGTGCTCGACCCAATAGGGAGGGCCCCTTTATCACTGATGTTCTTCAGAATCATTAGCAGTGCATGATGCTAATAGAAAGCAGACTGACTTTAAATTGGTTCTGTTAATGTTTAAAAATTTCTACACATAATGAATCTTCTTACTGTCTGCACCCAGGGCAGTGAGGAAGTGGGAAAAGTAAGGAAAGGAAGGAGAGAAGCCAATCAATGATTACTTTTCTGGGAAACTGAGACTCAATCCTTCTGGGGACACTGAGAAACTGTGTGGACATGCCTCCGAACTGCCCCAGCAGAGGACAGGTAGGATGGGACACTTATCCACCAACTTCTGTCCCCCACTGGTTGGGAGACTGAGGGTCTGTCCACATGACTTTTCTGGGTTGAGAATCGAGCCTGTTTGCTGCTGAGTAAGTTCCCTGCTGGAGAAAGCTTTAGGCAGTGAGATAGAGATACACAGATGCATTAGGTGGTACATTGTCAGCTTGCTGGGAACTGTTAGCTTCGAGCGTACTTAAGGAAGGCCAAGGGGAGATGGGGTGAGGCATCAGTAGCAACTATTATACCATAAAGTATAATAATTAATGTTAAGTAGCTTGGCTGTATTTTATTTAAAGGAGTAGGCTGCTTGGATTTATGTTGCTAACTGAGTGTACTGGTTTAAAATTGTTATGTACCTCAGAAAAGATATGTGTTCTTAATCCTGATTCAATATTTTAGGGTGGAACATTGATTATATTATCTCCATGGAGATTGACCCACTCAACTGTGGGTGTGACCTTATGATTAGATGAAGATGGGCCTGCACCCATTCAGGATGAGTCTTGATTAGTTTACTGGAGTCCTTAAAAGGGGAAGCATTTTGGAGTTGCTTCAGAGCCGACAGAGATGCAGACATCTGGAGTTGCTTGGAGTGCCAACAGAGAGAGCGGATGCTTATACACAGACATTTGGAGATGCAGAGCCCAGCAGATGTTGCCATGTGCCTTCCCATGAGATGATAAGCAAGCCAGAACCCAGAGTTTTGCCTCAGAGGAGCTAAGTAAAGGCCCACAGATGCTTACAGAGGAAACTGCTAGAATCAGAAGCTGGAAGCAAGTGACTGGGAACAAGCACCAATGGATGCCAACCACATGCCTTCCCATGTGACAGGCATTGGCTTTTCTTGAGTCAAGGTATCTTTCTCTGGATGCCTCGGTTTGGACAATTTGATGGCCTTAGAACTGTAAACTTGTAACTTAATAGCCCCTTTATAAAAGCCATTCCATTTCTGGATTGAATTCTGCCAGCATTAGCAAATTAAAGCACCGAGTCTAGTCATTTTAAAACTGAAAGCAGGGCAGGCCATGGTGGCTCAGCAGGCAGAGTTCTCACCTGCCATGCCAGAGACCCGAGTTCAATTCCCGGTGCCTGTCCATGCAAAAAAACAAAACAAAACAAAGCTGAAAGCATCTAGGAAACCTCTGTCACATGGGAAGACATATGGTCTATTGCTCTCAAGTTTCATTGCTTTCAGCTTCCGGCTTTAGTGGCTTCCTCTCTGAGTTTCTCTGGGGCTTTTCTCTAAGAGTTTCTCCTAACTTCACCTTTTTTTAAAGGACTCCAGTAAGGGAATTAAGATCCACCCTGGCTGAGGTGGGTCACATCTCAACAGAAATAATTTAATCAAAAGGCCCCACCCACGATGGATTAAAAGAACATAACCCTTCCTGGGGTACATAGCAGCTTCAAATCACCACGGCATGTCAGTCTTAACTGACACGGAGTCAGTTAAGATGGGGAGGGAGAAATATGTTCTGAGTAGTGCCCCTTTTCACCTCTCTTGAAGTGACAGATCAGCATTTACCTCTTGATCATTAGTATCAGTGACATTTTCTCACTTCTCAACCTCTTGACTTCTTTTTGGATGCTTGCACTATTGACCATGTTTTCTTTCTTATACCTTTTTCTGTGTTGCTTCTGGGTGAAAGATAATGGTTGAGGTGATGTGGGAGTGGGTGTTGAAGAGAAGCTTCTTGGGTGGATCTTGTCTTTCTAGCTTGAGTTCATTTTTTGTCAGCACATGGAAAACCCAGGCAACTTTAGGCATAAGGAAGGATTATTTTATTAAAACCATATCTAGGCCCTTGATTTATTCCCCTTAGAAAATCCATTATAGATAATGCAGCTTGGATGAACTTTGGCTTCTGCAGAGTGTGGTTGGTGATACACATGGGACCAGGATGAAATCTTACTTGCCGCTGTGGATATGGGTTGCACTTGCTCCCAGAAGCAGCGTAAATGCATTCACAGTGGAGAGCAGACGCAAGTGAATGGGGCAGTTTTTCATGGTTATCCCTAAAAGGTCATAGGTACATCGTGGGAATGGCTACATCCAAAGGAGAGGCCTTAATCCTTACTACTGATTTGATACCCAAACCAGATGCCTTAAAAATCTTCTAAGAGGAAGTATGAATTTGCAACAAATTTTCCAAGAAAAGCAACTTAAAAGGAAACTTGAACTTTACAGTTTGACGGGCTGCTTGCTGCCATAAATTCTGTAGAATGTTAGCTGCAACACTAATTTTAGCTATCTTTTCTTTTTCACAGTGAATTTTGATATTTGGTTTGTCTGTGTTATGAAAAAGGAATACAGAACATCATTAAAAAGTGAATTTTAGGTTTACATTGTATTGGATGAGTTGCTTGGTAGAAGAGACCTTATATACACAAGCTCACTAAGTTTCTGATTTATTTTGTTAAGGGTTCAGAAAATTCATGGAAACATCATGGTGATATGAGTAGAAACAGATGTGACCTATAGTCTCAGAAAAGTCAGCAGCTTTCCTGGGACTATCAAGTTTCAAAGTGAGACATGGTTGTTGCTTGGTTTGCAACTAGAAAGAAGAGAAAAATACATCATTCAGGCATTTATTTTGGAAGCAGAATAAATAGAACTGAATGAATTGAATGTAGTCATTGAGGGAAAGAGAAGTCAAGAATGGCTCTTTTGTTCTTGACTTAAGGAACTGAGATAAGGAAGATTCAAAGAGAAGGACTTTCTCCTCTTCCTACATCATCAAGTTTGCACTCATTATTTAGACTACTAAATCCTTTCATGATACACTACGCAACTTATTTTTCCAGATATAGCTTATATACCCCCTAAAAGCATTCATATATTCCAGTCAAACAATACTTTCCTATTTGTTGAACATGCTACCAGCATGCTTCAGAGTATTTATTTATACCAATTCCTCTACCTAGAATGTCTTTTCTTCTCATCTTGTCCTTCTCTTTTGGCTTGCTGAAGCTGCTGGAATGCAATATACCAAAAGTGGATTGGCTTTTACAAAGAGAATTTATTAAGTTGCAAGTTACAATTCTAAGGTTGTGAAAATGTTCAGATTAAGCCACCAATAAGAGTGTACTTTCTTGGAGGAATGACAGCTGGCATCTGGGGTTCCTTTGTCACATGGAAAGCCCATGGTGAGGTCTGCTGTCCCTCTCTTGGCTTCTGGTTTCAAATGGCTCTCCCAGCTCCTGTGTGTTCTTTTTGCTTCTCCCTGGGGTATTTTCATTCTTAGGCTCTTTTGGTTCTCTCTCATAAATGGCTCCAGGAAAGGAGTAAGACCCACATTGAATAGGCAGAGTCACATCTCCACGGAAACAATCTAATCGATAGCTCCCACCAACAATAGGTCTGTCTCCACAATATTGGATTAAAGGAACGTTGGCTTTCCTGAGGTACATAAGCGATTCAAACCAGTGCACCTTCAAGTGATGTATCATATATTCAATAACTTTGTAAATGGTAAAGAGCTCTAAGATCTTAACTGTTATTGCAAATAATTTAGTTCATAGGCTACTTACTTTATTAAGCCCCTGCTCACTATGCCCAACGGGAATAATTTCTCCCTGCTTTGAAGCACTGTAGCACTTTATTAGGATCACACATAACAACTGAAAGGTACTATTTATTTGTTTACAGTTTTTCCTGCTAAGCAGAAGTTCCTTGAGGACATGATCCCATGAGATTTTTTTAAACTTTTTTTTGTTGTATAATATAACATATATACAAAGCAAAGAAAGAAAAAAGCAACAGTTTTCAAAGCACTCTTTAACAAGTGATTATAGGACAGATCTCAGAGTTTCTCATGAGCTACCATATGGTCCTCTCATATTTTCCCTTCTAGTTGCTCCAAAATATATGAGGCTAGAAGGAATAAATATATATTTTTATCATCACAATTGACTTTTTTTGTGTGAAAAATAAATTATATACAAAAAAAGAATAAATTTCAAAACACAGCACCTCAATTAGTTGTAGAACATATTTCAGAGTTTAACACGGATTACAATCCACAATTTTAGGTTTTTATTTCTAGCTGCTCTGAGATTCTGGAGACTAAAAGAAATATCAATGTAATGATTCAGCAATCATATTCATTTGTTAAACCCTACCTTCTCTGTATAACTCCACCATCACCTTTGATATTTCTATCCCAATCAGTTCTAGTTTGCTAGCTGCTGGAATGCAATATACCAGAAATGGAACAGCTTTTAAAAAGGAAATGTAATAAGTTGCAAGTTTACAGTTCTAAGGCTGAGAAAATATTCCAATTAAAACAAGTCTATAGAAATGTCCAATCTAAGGCATCCAGGGAAAGATACCTTGATTCAAGAAGGCTGATGAAGTTCATGGTTTCTCTCTCAAGTGGAAGGGCGCATGGCAAACATGGTCACGGTTTCTCTCTCAGCTGGAAGGGCACATGGCGAACATGGCATTATCTGCTAGCTTCTTCTCCTGACTTCCTGTTTCATGAAGCTCCCCGGGAGGCATTTTCCTTCTTCATCTCCAAAGGTCGCTGGCTGGTGGACTCTCTGCTCCTTGTGGTGATGTCATTCTCTGCTCTCTCTGACTCTCCTGGCTTTTACTCATCATTCTCTTTTATAGGATTCCAGTAAACTTATCTAGACCCATCTAGAATGGGTGGAAACACGTCTCCACCTAATCCAGTTTAACAACCACTCTTGATTGAGTCACATCTACAGGTAGATGATTTAATTAAAGTTTCAAACATACAGTACTGAATACGGATTAGAAGAAATAGCTATCTTTACAAAATGGGATTAGGATTAAAGCATGGCTTTTCTAGGGTACATACATCCTTTCAAACTGGCACACTCTCTTTAGGGGTGTTTGGGCTATTGCCATTCTAACTTTTTCTGGTTGGAAGGGGCTGTCAGCAATATGGGGTAGGGAGATGGAAGTATCCAATGTTCTGGAGAGACTGGGTCCTCTAGGTTTTAGGACTTTTCTGGTTCAGGGATGCATCTAGAGGTTGTAGGTTTCTAGAAAGTTACCCTAGTAACTAAAATGGAACATTTGTAGAATCCTATATATTGCCCTGGATGTTCTTTAGGATTGGCTAGATGGTTTTAGTTGGGGTTTGGCAAGTTATGATAGGTGGCAATGTCTAACTGAAGCTTGTGAAAGAGTGATGTCCAGAGTAGCCTCTTGACTCTATTTGAACTCTCTCAGTCGCTGATACTTGGTTTCAAAGAGTAGGTGTGGCTCTAAAATACAGACAATGTCTTCCTTACCTCTGTGTTCTGAATTACTTTAATCCTGACCTGATCAGCTTTGTTCTTATCTCTAAGATAACCTGGTTATACATATATGAAACAGCCTCTCAAAATCAAGAAATAATAATTACCACTCTGGACTAAATATGACTGCTATTAAGAACTTATAATCTAGGGCCCTGTTTTCTTATAAGCATTTTCTAAAGGAGACCATATAATAATTGTTCTTTCATTTCTGGCTTATTTTGCCTTGCCAAATGTTCCACAGGTTTATTCACATCATTGCATGCCTCACAACTTCGTTCCTTTTTGTAGCAGCACAATATTTGTCATGTGTATACACCATCGTTCACCAATCTACTTCTCAGTCAGTGCATCCTTCAGCCACCTGCATTCATAGGCATCATGTATAATGCTCAAAGTCCACAGTCCATCAACACTCTCAATTATAGATAAGTTCATTGTTCCCAAGAGAAAGATAACCAATAAACTACATCCTCACCACCCATGTGTTTTTTTCATTTACCACCCACGTGTTTTTAAAGAAAAAAATTTTAAATTATGAAATATAACAGTATAAAGTATAGAAAGTATAAATGTATGACTTAATAAATTGTTCTAAAATGGACACCTGTGTAGCTCCTACACAGGTCAAGAAATAAATGAATTACATTGATAATGTTATTAAATGGCTTTTACAAGTGATTTGAGTCAGTTTATTTTCTCAAGCCTACATCTTAAATTTTTACATTTTTGTTTTGTTTTATACCATAAATATAGTTTCATTCTTAAAATTTTCTTTTCTGAATAAATTTTATCAAAAAGTTCAACTTATTTTTGGTACTTGGATTGTAGTTGAATTAAAGAGACCTCTGCTTCTGGCCAAGATGGAGTTACAGGAACTGGATTTGCTCTCTTACTGAAGCAACAACCACAAAAAACACCAGAGAAATATGTAAAACACAGTTTTCAACTCATTGATATCAGACAACAAATGAGAGTGACCTCTGAGAGATGGGAATAAAGTGGAGTGAAACCTATAATTGCCACAGCTTACTACCTGGAGAGAGTTTCCAGGCATTTGATAAGGAAAGGGGAACCTGGGCAGAGCCCTGTGGTCTTCCCAAGTGTAGGAGATGGAGTTGGGAGTCTGGGGAGGCCAAGATGGCTAGAGTTCAGAAGAAGAGCACTGGAGAGGATAGAGCTGTGGGGGTAGGGAGGGTAGGGAGAGAGAGAAGCTACAGAGATGTGCAGAGGGTCCCTTTCAAGTCTTCAGTTGAGTACTGATCAGCAGCCCATGAACCTTCAAAAAAGTATATGAGGCCAGAAAGAAAAGTACTTAAAAGGTGGAACTCACACAGACTGGGAATAATTAAAGTTTTCACCAGTCGGTGAGAGTGGAAAACCTCATAATTCATGGGACATTAGGTAGAGTACTCAGAAAGCTCTTGTCTCAGTCATGGGGAATAATTAGCCCTAGACTAAATGTTGTTCTGTTCCACATATCAAGGCTTAAAAGTAAGACATGAAAAGAGCAAACTGCTTCAATGTAATTTAGCTCTGCCTCAGACCAGAGCTCAAGAACATTTATAGGAATATGCAATTATCCAGCACCCAACAATATAAAATTCATGTCTGGCATTCACTAATTACCTGGCATTCAAAGAAGCAAGAACAGATAATCCACCTTGAAAAGAAAAGTCGATTAATTGAAACTGATACACAAAGTAATACAATGATAGAGTTAGTAGAAAAAGACATTATAATAGTTATTATAATGGTATTCTATGTGTTCAAGCACCTAGAGGAAAGATTAAGCATGCTAAGAATAGATGTGGAAGATATAAAAAAGGCCAAAATCCAACTTCTAGATATGGAAACTAGATGGAATTAACAGCAGACTAGACATTGCAGAATAAAAGATTAGAGAACTTGAAAACACAGCAATAGAAACTATTAAAAAAGAAATATAGAGTAAAAAATGCCTAAAAAGAAAAATGAACAGAGAATTAGTGAGTTGAGGGACAACTTCAATTGGCCAAATAGAAGTGTAATTGAAAAACGGAGGACAGAAAAATATTTGAAGGAATAATGGCTGAAAATTTTCCAAATTTGATGAAAAATATAAACCTATGGATCTAAGAAGTTTAGTGGGTGCCATAAACCAAGAAACACAAATAAAACTACACCAAGACATACCACAAACAAATTGCTTAAAACCAGTGATAAAGAGAAAACCATAAAAGCAGCCAGAGGAAAAAACTGCAGTAAATAAGTACAAAGATAGTAATGACAGCAGACTTCATATAGGAAACAATGCAAGCCAGAAGACAGTGGAGAAACATCTTTAAAGGTTGAAAGTCATCCTAGAATTCAATAACAAAATATATTAAAAAAATGAAGATGATATAAAGATTTTTAAGACATACAAAAGCTGAAAGAATTGATCACCAGCATACCTTTCCTAAAATAAATGCTAAAGGAAGTCTTTTAGACCAAAGAAAAATGACACCAGAAGGAAATCTGAACCCACATAAAGAAATGAAGAACATAGAAATTGTAACTATGTGGTTAGATATATAGCAGGTTTTTTAAAAAAATTATTTCAATCTCTTAAAAAGCTAATTGGCACTTAAAGCAAAACTAATGAAGTATTATAACATATTTAGAAGTATAATATATGTCAAGAATAGTATAAAGCTTTCAACATCTTCAAATTTCCATATTTGTACAAGGATTCTAGAGAAATAAGACATATCTATTTGGATCTTTTTGGGTATACTTTCGAATAATCTAACATCCTATAACATCGCATAAAGCTGTAAGCACAATTTATATATTGGTCTATTTGCCATGAGCAATAATAGATGATAGGTAGGAATTTTGTCATCATAAAATATGCTGTGATTGAAAACAGCAAGAAATGATGGAAAGAATATGGACTTTTGAAATTAGTTTTGGGTTTGAATCCAAACTGTCTTGGACTTGATTGTATAATTTCTATCAGTAATCTAAGAAGTAAAGTTTTGCATTAAAGCATTGTTTGACATAATATACTTATTTGTTTATTGTTTATCCTTCTAAAATGTAAGCTTCATGCAGGTGTGGGCTTGGTTTTGTTCACTGTTATTCTCAAACTTTGAAAGTGCATGGCCCATAATGTGTGCCCAATAAATAATTGGTGAATGAGTGAAGGTTTGCTGGTGAACATTTTTGAGGGAATATATAATGGGAGAATTTTTTTTTTTTGCAAGTCAAAAGCATGTGTTTAATTGCAGCAACTTGATTTGGGGGTCTTGTATTATAAAAGGTCAACACAGAAGTCAACCTCAGCCATGTAGGTGCTGAGGGAAGGATGAGCTGTGGGTGGCTCATAATCAAGACATCCGTCTTCCCCAAAACAAGTACCATTAACAACATCTGCAGGGACATGGTAGAGGACAGGCCCAGCTTGGGAGTGGACGATGCAGCCAGCCCTGGGCACCTGGTATTGCACCCCCGAAGGCATGCCACCACAGACAGTGCCACCATGCTGCACCTGTCCACAGGCCATGTAGCCAGCTGGGCGAATGGTCAGGAGCGAGCTGATCACAGCGCAAGCCATCAGGGCCCTCCCTGCAAGGGGTTCCTGACTTCTCAGGACAGCCATCCCCTCAAACCCTAGGGACGCCAGTGGAGGCAGGAGCTGGGGCCCGCTCTGCCATGCCTTCGCTCTCCTTGAGGTGGGAGGGGAGCCAGTTTGCAGCTCAAGAGGTTCTGGTTTCTTCTTTTTAAAACATGTCAACTTGCTAAAATGCCTTAATTTTGTTTATATCTGAGTCACTATCCCAAAGCTATGTTCTACTTCAGAATTGCAAAAGTTCCCTTCCAAATGCTAAAATATCATAAAAGCTTTAAAAATCAACAGGTGGACAGACAGATTTAGACTGTGCAAAAAAACTTCAGTTAAAATTGCTAGAGGACAGGAAGGGCAAGGGGGAGGGTGGGTGTCTTTCAGATGAATATTTAAGGCATTAAGGCTTGATTAGAAAAATGTCATAGCTCTGCAGCAGAACCAGTTTAATAAGCCAGGTGGTGGCTTGGATGGGATTTCACACCTTAATGGTTTGCCTGCAATCTCTAAAAAATTAGGTCTGATGCAAAATCTGTGTTTATTTTAAATAAAAATGTCTGAAGGAATCTTTTTAAACTGCTAAAACAGAGACAAAGGGGAAAAGTGGAAGGCAGGATGGGTGATAGGAGCTCCAGTGTGTGCCTTCTGACCTGGTTCCCTGCAGGGCTTCCCATGGGGGCCCTTGGCAGCCACAACCCACGGGACTCGGGGTGCACTTCTGATTTCACCTGACATCATTTCTTATCAGTGCATGCTATGTGCTGAAATATATCAAAGCCACTTATCACACATCCATCATGCACAGGCTGGGCAGATGCCAGATTGTGTTCCTGGGCTTCTTCTGCATTCTGCATCTCTACCCTCTCCATGGTGAGCTTCTTCATTTCCTCCTGGAGTTTGTTGAGGACATTCAAGTAGGGCTTGTTTTTCTGGGCATATGGCTGCAGCTCCATCCCACTCTTATTTGAGACCAATTTGACCATCTAACTGCTCTCTGGCTGTACATATGCAGCAAAGACCCCAGTTCTTGAAATGCAGATGCATAGATGGAGGATTTTCTGGGAAGCCAATTGATTTCCAACTTTCTTATTCTTACACCACTTGTGCATTGTGTGCTTGGTGCCCACCATGACATATTCACTCTTCTGGTTTTTACCAGAACCACTTCAAACTTGATGGATGTGTTACTTATTCCAAGGTTCCTTTTAAGGCATTCATGGAAGATCTGATAGGGAAACAAAAGCCTGGCCTTGCTGGTCAGCTCATAGATCCACAAGTCATGGTAATGATGTGGTTAAAATATTCTGGTTTTTCACTATGGTAGGGCTTCTCCTCAGAGGTCTGTTTCACAAAGTTGAGGATGACGATTTCCAGTGTAGCTCTGGCAGATTTGTTCTTCTTGAGTTTTTTGCTGATGGCTGTTCCAGATCCATAAGTCACACCATCAACAGTTATTGAGGCAACAAAAGGCTCACTGGGGTTCTCACATTCAAATAAATTGTGGATGGGGTGAACCTTGACGATGCCCTGCATGTACTCATGCAGGATGCAGATCTTGGTCTTCCCATTATGGCTGATGATAAACTCTTTCTTTGGGATGCATCTTGCACAAACAAAGTGATGAGATTTTGATTGATTGGCAGGATGGGCCTCTTGGATTTGGTCTGTTTCCACTTAATTTCTGAGTTAAACTTCTGCCACTCAGTCCAAGTTGAGAATTTTTTCACAATGACTTGCTCAAAGTCAAAACGCTTCTCCAGGTAGTTAAAAAATTCCTCGAGATCAACCGATTCATCTTTGCAGACCTCAGCCTTGGCCTTCACCTGCCCCAGAGCTCTGGGCACAGCCTCAGCCTCCAGTGGTTCCTTCTCATTTAGAGGCCCTGAGTTGGCACCTGTGGAATCAGGCAAGTCCCGCCTATTGATCGACTCAGGGCCTTGACAGGAGACCCTTCCCCACTGGGGAGGAGGTCACTGCTCTGCTCCTTTCTCCATGTTTTTCATTTTCTTATAATGCAGTCAGGGGTGCTACTCAGAGGAGGATCATGGTTCTGTATGTTTCCTGTTCTGAAGAAGTATAGCTGGGATCAGTGACCACCTGAGACTCTCTTTGTAGGTACATGGAGATTCCCGAATTATGGGTGATCATGAGCCACCCATTGGGCAATGGCTCTGTAGTGGGTGGCCATGGCTTTTAAGCACTGTTTTACCCTTGGTCATCATCAACTGCATGTGGTTTCTCAATGGGACGGATGGACACTGTCTCCTCCATCCTCCTCTTTTTCGGGGTCCAAAGGCCCTCCTCTAACAGCTCATCCATGTCATTGTCAACATTATCCTCATAAGAGAAACTCAAAGCTGCTTCATCTACTGCCTTTGTTGCTTTAGCTGTGAACCTGCCTGTGCCTTCTCCATCTAGCTCCAAATTGTCAGTAAAATCTTCTAACTCATCAAGCACAGTTCCTTCCACTCTTTTTCTGATCCAGCTCATTCTCCTCATCCTTATCAGCACTCTCACCCCCTACTCCTACCCCCTTTACCAACACTCCCACCAAAGGGACAAGCGTGCACATCTCCACTCAGAGGACCATGGATAAAATGCTTTCAGCCGAGCGTCGTGCTCCACTCCTGTGTACAGTTCCTTCCTGTCCTTTTAGCAGCTCTCTGGAAAGTTCATGCTAATTTTTACACCCTTAAGCAACTTGAGGTCTGGGGAGAACTTCCAGACTTCTAGTCTGGTTCTTTCCAGGCCTATGACCAGTCACCTAAGCCATTAATTACCACCTAGGAGTCTATGTATTTCCTTTTGCTAGCATCCACATACTGAGCTGACCCACCTGTGACTCAAGCTTGGGTATTTCCAACCTCCATCAGCTGGTCCTAGGTTAACCCCCATGAGATATTAGGTATGAGGTAAGAGGAGAGGCATCAGAGCAACAGTAGAAGGTGACTGGGGGATTTGGGGTACCTGTTAGTTCATCTTACTTGTGCTCTCCTGGTTCAGCTTGTGTCTGCTCTTGAATGTACCACTTCCTTTTTATTATGACATTTTGTGGGGCCCACTGGACCTCATGGAAAGTTGAGTAGAGAACTGAAGAAAGTAATGGAGGGTGCCATTTGAATATGTATAGCACTGTAGCTTTACGAAAGAAGTCAACTTGTATTGATACTGGAAAGAGTTGTAAGATGCTCAGTTTGGTAAAAAAAAAAAGCAAGGAGCAAATAGAAACTGTTTAAAATGGATTAATGAAGAAATAGGCATAATTTACCACTTAAATAAATGATGGTAATCTAGAAAGGAACTGAATGTAGAAACTAATAAAAGTGTGTTCATGTGAAAACAGGGATTGGCAGCTCAGCATGGGCCAGGTAATACTACTTTTTACTTAGGAAATTTCTGTATAGGTTCAGATTTTTTTTCTCTTTCTTTTGACTGTAGACATGGGGCAGGAGGAGAGTGTGATAAGGACTGAGCGAGAGAGCAGCTGGAATGCCAGCGTTTTGGGGAGTGCCCCAGGTCAGAGTCGTGCTTGGACATCCTCTCATCATGGGAGTTAGGATTGGTGGTGAGTTCTGGTGCCTCATTCCTCGTCTGTTTCCCACACCAGAGGCTGAATGTTAGTGGGTTCAAGCCTCGGTTCAGGTTCATCCATTGATTTCCTCTGTTGGGAGAATATGCATCGTTGAATTCACAAATCTTTTTATGGCGCCTAGAGAAGGGCGGAGCAGTTACACAATACAGGAAATAGTCAGGAATGTCAGGAATGCGGAACAGGTACCTTTAGTTACTCAAAGGTAAAGCGCTGTGGCACGAGAGCCTCTGAGCCTGCTCCTTTATGCCTGGAACATCTTTTCCTGCATCTTTGCTGGGCTAATTCCTTCTTATCTGTTAGGTTTCAGCCCTTCCGTGACCACTGATCTAAGTGGCTTGCTGTACCTCCTCCTGCCTGCTAGTTTCCATTTTTAGCCACTTATTTCCTCCACTGTGTTTCCATTAATACTTATCTGTTTACTTATTTTTTGTCTGCCTCCCCCAATAGAATCTAAGCCTTACTTAGCATGCATCATTTACTTAATAAATATTTGTTGTATGTGGAATATGAGCTTGAGAAAATTACTTTTTGTGTGCTTTGTTTTTTCAAGAAGTGAAATGCCAGAATTTTAAAAGCATTGGAAGCATTTGTATTAAATGATTAAATGCTGAACTCTTTTCACATTAAAGGTGAATTTATTTGATACAATTAAGTGCGGAACAAGCTACACTAAATATGTTTTAAAAAGATAGAGATTTGAAACAGAGATACTCAACTAATTTAAAGAGTTGTTTGAAGGAACAAATTTAACATATAGTTGAAAAAGTATACATGCATGCTTTAGGTTTAGGTTTTGAATCTAAACAGTAAACCCCAAATAGCTATGGCTTAAACACGATAGAAATTTACTTATTTTTCATGTTAAAGTCTAGAGGTCAGTGGCAGAGGATTACGTTCCCTGGTTTCAGGCATCCAGACTTCTCTACCTTGTTTCTCTGCCGTGCATTTTATCTCTCTTCTTAAGGCATCTCATGGTCTAAGACAGTGCTCCTGTTTCAGCCAAGATATTTGTCTTCCAGCCAGCGGAGAGGAGGAAGGGAAAGTGGAGGGGTGTGCCTCATCCCTTTAAGGATACTTCCCGGAAGCTGGATCTAATACCCTACCTTACCTCTCATTGTTCAGAACTTGTCATATTGGCACATTCATCTCCAGTAGTGGCTGTGAAATGCAGTCTTCGTTCTGGGCTGCCATGTACCCAATTAAAATAGGGGGCTCTATTGCCAGAAAAGAAGAGGGAATGGTTGTTTGCGGGACAACTAGGAGTATGTTTCGCGATGCCTGTGTGTCGTCGCCGTTTTTGCAATCTCCTTTACTGTTTATGCAATGTGTTTTGGGTGCTTTGGAAATTCTTTACAATTACTCTGCTACTTAAAAAGGAACCTTTACAAGAACACTGAAATTTCCTTACGTACCTTATGGTTTTGTCTTTCTTTATTTCCTAGGTTGTGATTTTATTTTATAGCCTGTTTCACACTTTGTTCTACAGTATTCACTGTAGATATAATATATGCCAAATTACAGTGAAATGTTTTTGGCACGTAATGTTGCAGGAAAGATCATTTTTCTGCATCTTTGCAGGGTTGGGAATGCTAATCTGTGGGGCAGGGCTAGGCTCAAGCTAGTCGATTCGGCCATCTTCCCGGAAGTCCTCTGTCCATATGATTTGAACGTGCAGCCAGGGTTGAGGTCCACTGTCATAAGCCGCTTGTTGTCATTGAAGTACGGTATGTAGAAGAATGGTGGTGGGTAAGGTCTGAGGTTATGTCTTAAATATCATACCAAGGTATCTTCTGTAGCAGGGGTGACTGTGGATATTGCCTTCTAAGCTGGGGCACTGTTGAGAGTGAAAGGGAGGTGTTAATCAATCTAGGACAATAGGCACAAACTAGTTTTGTCTCAGGGATGTCTGGCTACATGGTTGTACCGTCAAATGGAGTATGGGGGAACTCTGAAGGTTTTTGCATAGGAGGAGTGCATGATTTAAACATCATTTTTTGAAATATTTTTGGTTATAACAATGTAGGGAAAGGATGAGAAAGGAGGCAGACTTTAAACAGGGAAGCTGGTTAAGAAAAGATTGTAATCATCCAGATGAATGAGATGACAGCTCTAATCGAAGAGCTTGTCATAGGATGAGAGAAGAAGGAATGCAGATGAGAAATATTAAAGATTTAGGTGGGCTAGACTTGATGGCGGGGTTGAGTAGAAGAGAAGAGTTTAGAATGGTTCCTTGGTTTCTGGCTTTTGTCCTGGGGTGGATGTTGATTCCATTTATTACCATAGAAAACACGGGAGGAAAATGAGTTAAATTTTGGAGAAACTGACTTTGTGGTGCATGTAGGATACCCAGGTGATTGGACAAGTAATCTGTGACCCAGGTGAGGTGTCGGTTGGGAAGTAGGTTTGGGAGCTGTGGATATACAGAGCTAGTGTAAAGTTTTGTTTTAGCTCATTGTGCATCTTATGTTTAGGTAGAAATAGCATTGCATTACCTGCTTCCTCCCCCTAGCTGAGGAAGAAAGTATATGGAATAAATAAAATTTTTGTGAAAGAATGGGATATAGCCAATGCCTGCACAATACGTTTGCTTAATTCTACTATCATGGCTAGCAAGAAGTTCGGGTAAGTCAGAGAAGGGGAATCAAACAATCAACTGGTAAGAGTTACTGTAAACCTTTTTAATTATATTCTTATGGCTATGATCTCTCAGGGACAATTGGTTATTACCAAAAATTCATTTTCTTCAGAGTAAGCATGCAAACAAACAAAAAACACAGAGGCAGAATACTTCAGAGTTGACTTTCTGAATTTTGGCAAGCCAATGTTGCAGTCAACTAGAGATAAAGACTCTCCCTGAAATATCAAAAGAAAAGAAAAACTAAAATAAAACCCAAACCATGGGAAGTTTGTTTGTAGACTATCAAAGGATGAAAAATGGGAAGTTCCACCAACTGCTCTGTTCTCTTTGACCCAGCTCCTACCTGCTTTTCCAAGGGTTTTAAGGTCAGTGTCTTTTCTAGAAAGAATTTAAAGAAGCAATTAGGGGTGGAACAGGGGAATGCTATGAAGGGGTAGGGATGGAGGGAAGGATGGGGAGGGGGCAGCGAGGATACAGGCTGTAAACCTTTAGCTATGCGCTCATGGAGCTTCAGATGTATATAAGGAACCCAGCAGTGAATTTATTGTAGGGATTTTCAGAAAAATGGAGAGCAGGGACAATTCTGTGCATTTTGTGCTGTGAATGGACAGCAGCAGCAGTGAATTAATCCAGCTGCCACAGCCCCTGCCCCCCCCCCCACCCCATTATCCTTTGTCCAGCAGTGGCTCTTTCTGACATTTAAATAGCCAGGGATGAAAGTATGTCCACAGTCAAACTCCAACCTGGCCTTGACTTCAGGGACGGATGAGGTCAGTTCTCACTACTTGGAAACTGGCATTGGACTTTGTTTACAGCTAATGAAACTTTCCTGTTATTAAGACCCACATTTAGATTGTTGTAAGAACTCTCCGAACGCTGTTCATACACAGTTTGAAGAGCTCTTTGAACATCAAATGGCTCTCACAAAAGAAGGATTTTTTCAACTGAATGTAAGGGGGAACCTGATTCAAAGGGAAAAAAATCCCACCATAGGCTTTTTCTGAGGTAAACCACGAAAGAGAGCTCTGGCTTGGAAGATTGCTTTCACATAAGCTTATTACGGGACAAAGACTGTAGAGTTCTTATTTTTCTCCTGTGTGTGCTGGGATCCTTGAAGAAGTTAGTTTTCCTGGCCCTGAAAAATTCTTAATGTTTTGAATTTTCAGTGTATTCTAGTGGTTGTGCCCTTTCTGGGACAAGTGGTTATTGACCAGAAATTCATTTTTCTTTAGACTTAGTGAACAAACAAAAGTAAAGAGGCAGAGTTCTGCTCCAGAGGCCACTTTTTAGGTTTTGCAAGCCAATGACGAATCATTTGGGAATAAATAGTGCATCTCCTGGAAGAGCTAAAAACAGGAAAAACCAAAAATAAAAATCCCAAGCCATATATATATGTTTCCTCTTGTATGGAAGGTGCTGCTCATTTTCAATGGGAGAAGAGCAACTGCTGGAGTGTATCTGAGAGAGAAAGGAGGCTGAGCTGGATTGCACTGTTGGGTCTCAGTTGGAAGGAAGTTGTCAGATATCAACATAATATATTATTTTTTGCACACAGGACAATACATGGAAAAATAAAATAGCAGTCAGTGTTAAGATTCCATAATGCATGTTGACACATGCAAACATGCACCTCATAAACGGGTTATTCTGTCTTGCTTTTCCAGTTGGATGAGGAGGCGGGGAGGGCCACGCGAAAGGATGTTGTTATTTTCTAATCACAACTCGGTGGTCTTGATACATCTATGGTGAGTGAAGAATTAGTCAGATATCACATAGGTGTTTTTGGAAGGTAGAGTGTATTTTAAAACAATTGACTCAAGGGATGTCATTTTGAAGTTAAGCTGGCATGCCTGGGATTGAGTCGGAGTTTCCTTAGTTGTTTTCTTTTAAAATAAAATGATGCAGTTTATTTTTACCATAGGGCTGAGCAGAAATCCTGTGAACGGAAGTCTAAGTAAAACTGCTAAAAAAGGAAAGCCATTTTCAGGCAGTCTTTCATTTTTGCCCTCAGACTGACCCCCACTGATTTTAAGTTCAGTATCATTTTGTTTCCAGACTCAAAAATCTAACCTCAAGAGACCTTTTAATGGGTGATTTTTGAGATACACCTTACTGTGAACGGCTGGCTTAACCTCCTGAGTTGTGAGAGCCAGTTCTTTCTTAGTTGAGTTTCTAAATATCAAAAATCTGCCTTTCTCTTAAAAAAAATTGATGCTAAGTAAGTTTCAAATTCATACAAGTGCTCAATGACACAGAATTTATCGCTAAGAAAAATTTTTTCCCCTGTTCCTTACTCATTCTATATATTTTTAAGCTGTGTCCTTAAGAATACAAGTGTTTTGGGGATATTCAGGTATTCCTTTGGAAAAAAAAGTGTTGTGCAAACAAATCAGTTTGAGACTCTCTGGCCTAGACAAAGCCACCAGGCTTTGTGGGGTATATTGTGTTCTATTGTATTTGTAAGAGTGTATGTGTGTCTGCGTTTGTGCTTAAATCACTAAACATTTCTGAGCTTTGTTTTATCAGTGTGCATTGCACTCTGGGACATAGCAATGCAGCACTTTCCAAATTGATTTGACAATGGGATTTCCAAGCAACCCAACCTGGGAAACTGTACCCTGAATAAATGGATCTTTTACTACTTTATGGAAGTTTTTTTTGGAGAAAAAATTTACTGTATTACAATTATCCATAACTTTATGCTGTTTATATTTGTAATGCCAAAGTTTTGAACAAAAGCAAAGAATCTGTACAAAATGTCAGGGAAGATTTTTTTCAGATAATGCCAAGGAAAGGGAAGGAAATACATTAGTTTTCTATAAATGTTATGCTTTGTACTACCACCATGGAAAGTGGTTTGTACTGTCTTTATTTTGAGCCTAAATTCTTAGATTCCATTTTCCCCTTTATTCTATTTAACATGGCAATGGTAAAATAAAAATTGATCTCTTGAAAATTCAAACAGAATGCAATTTTTATTTAAAAAGATTCATTTCTTGTTGCAGAAAATATAAAAAGCATGAAAAACAAATGAAAGAAATAAAAGTCACCTGAAATCCTGATACCCGGAGATAAAGCCATTGTTGACAGTCTGCGCCAATCAGAGTTGCTAATGGCAGTTTACAGGTGTGTTTTATATGACTGCACAGTAGTCACATTTTTGGAATTAGATGCCAATATTTAAAACGTACTTCTAGCTTCTCCTGAAATTCTGAAGATTGGCAACATGTGGGCTGCCTTCCAGCGTAGCAGGGATTTGAGTGGATTGAGTACCTTTAGAGAAGATACCCCTGGACCTGTTCTCCTTTTAGTAAACCTGTCTGTACTTTGAGGTATTTGGGTTTGAAACCCCAGTTTTGAGCTCTCTGGTGTTTTTCCTATTGGATAGTATTTAAACTTTAACAAGGGAGTTTACCTTTCATATTTATTTGTAAACTGTTTCCTCTTAATATTTTGAAACATTTTTTTCCAGGCCAATAGCATTGTGATTATTAGTACAATATTCCATTATATGAGATGCCACACTTTTAAAAATATAAAATACCCCTATGGTTGGATTTTTATAAAATTCATTGTCTAGTCTATTAAATATACAGCACAGGAATAAACATCCTTGCAGCAAAATCTTTGCACATATCTATGATTATTTCTCTAGGTTAAAGTCCTAGAAGTGGAATTGCTGGGTCAAAGAATATAAATATTTTAAAGACTTTTGAGACTCATTGCCAAATATACTCAACCACACTTTCCATACTTGACAATGAAGTGATTTCTTTAGAGCTCTGAACAGGTGAATGCGTACCCTAGGAGCTGGACTGAGGGTATTCCCCACCATTTAACACAGAACCCTTTTCTCCTGAGAGCTCACCAAATGGTAGCATTCCGTACACGACAGCCTGAGAAATTTCGAGCTGAACTGGTGTTTGTGAGAAAGTGCTAAAAGGTGGATGGTGTTCAAATCAAGTTGTATTTAATCCCAATTCTGTTTAGCTGTCAAACTAGGCTTAGTGTTCAACAATCTATATTATGAATTCTTACCCAAACGAGAGATTTCTCGAAAAGCCTGGAGACTTCTCAGTCTTACTAGCTCTTTCTTCCCCCATCTTTTCCTTTCTTCTCTCTTCCTCACTAGGGCTGCACTGAGTTTTTCTATTTGTGAAGAAAAAAGTCAAGTCACCTTAAATTGTTTCTAGAACATCAGCTTAAACTGACAAATAAATAGTCTTGATGTAGAAATTTGGGAGGAGTAGCATGATTTGCCACATGGAACGAACTATAAGAAGTTCAGTGTTTAAAGTGTTTTGGGGGTGAAGCTGGAGAGGAAGGTGGAGGACAGATTTGAGGTGGGCAAGGCCGAGGAGAAGAGTGAGAGGTCGCTGGAGTGGCTCAGGTGAAACGATGCGAGCTTGAGTGGTGCTTGAGCTAGAACTGTGGAGGTAAGGATGGAGGATGCGTGGTCAGCCGGGGAAGGAGAGAGAGCATCGAGGATGACTTCAGGTATCTCAGTCATCGGTAAGATACGGTTATGTGCAATTCACAGACTTCCTGTATCAAAACCCATTTTATGTAGAGAGCCAAACCATTTTAAACGAACGATTTTTAGGGTAAAGACGCTTTTGTGTATGTAGCGGTTTTTAAATTGTTTTCAAAGTTAAAAAAGCTCATTTTTAAATTAAGAATTTAGACAATGCAGAGAGCATGAGAAATGGTAAACATTAACTTTTAATTTCGATGTGCAGAGAAAATTATTAATGTTTTGTGTATATTCTTCCAGAACTGAGCTAATTTCTCATTAAACTGTTAATGGGTCTTATTTAATTTCTGCCATTTTTTTTACAATTATAAATTTATTTGCATTTGTACTGTTTTCTCTTGGGCTTGAAAGTTCTTTCTACACTGGGAGGTAGGATGAGGGATGTAGCTGCCTTTTGCTTCCGGGTGTGCATACTCAGTGACAACTAGGGAGGCTATAGTTTTAAGAGGCTTGGTTTTTAAATTGTATTTTTATTGAGAAATCTTCACACACAGACAGTCCATACATGACCATTTACATCACTCCAGAAAAAGAAATAAAAAGAAAAAAGAAAAAAACTCATACATCCCATATCCCTTACCCCTCTCTCTCATTGTAATATTTCAGTCTACCCAATTTTTTGGCAATATTTGTCTACCCAATTTTTTACCCTTTATCCTATTACTTATTTATTTTTATCCTTATTGTTTTACTTATCTGTCCATACCATGGATGAAAGGAGCACCAGACCCAAGGTTTCCACAGTCCCAGGGCCCCATTGTAAAAGCTGTATTGTTATACAATCATCTTCAAGAATCAAGGCTTCTGGAACACAGCTCAGCAATAGCAGGCTTGTTTTTAATGTATTCACCCACAAATGAATGCAACTTCTCTATTTTTCATGTTTTAGTCTTAAAGTATTCTGAGACTATTGCCATGTCTTCCTCCATTTTATTCATTACTATCCATGTTTAAAAGTGAGATTTTGCAATTTTGAGCTTTAAGACCTGAGTTGGTGTTTCTTGGTGGGTGAGGGGAGATAGGGGAAAGGAGGGACAGTGGAGGAAGGAGTGGTTCTCTAGGAAACAGACTTTGAAGTGGAAATTTACATGTAGAAAGTTGATTGAGGAACACTCTTGAGTATAATCTCTGTGAGGGAGTGAAGAAACGGGGTCAGGTAGAGGCAGAAGTTAAACTATGCAATTGCAGTTGCTTCAGCCAAACTCTGAAGTTGGAAGGGCCCTCTCGAAGGGCACTTAATTGAGGGAGGCTGGGCCATTGGATCTCTGCATTGTCCAGTCATTAGATGCCAGCTGCCTCTGGGGAGGGGGAGTAACCTGGAGCCAGCTGAGGGCTGCTCCTGGAGATTCCGCTCTGACCAGCTGCCACACCTGTCGCCAGGAAAAATGAGTGCCTTGTCCAAGAGATCTGGGTGGCACACAGGAGCACCCATCAGGTCTCACCTCTTGTGCTTCTTGGATTCACTTGCTTCAGATGATAGATTTACCACCTCTGGGAGCGGCTCTTAAGTTCCCTTTTCCTGGGGATACTTTTAAGAGAAAGGTTAGTGACTGTTCTAGTTTGCTAACTGCCAGAATGCAATATACCAGAAATGGAACAGGCTTTTAAAAAGGGGAATTTAATAAGTTGCTAGTTTACAGTTCTCAGGCCAAGAAAATGTCCCAGTTAAAGCAAGTCTATAGAAATGTCCAATCTAAGGCATCCAGGGAAAGATACCTTGGTTCAAGAAGTTCGATGAAGTTCAGGGTTTCTCTCTCAAGTGAGAAGGCACATGGCAAACATAATCAGGGCATCTCTCTTTCTCAACTGGAAGGGCACATGGCAAACACAGTGTCATCTGCTAGCTTTCTCTCCTGGCTTCCTGTTTCATGAAGCTCCCGGGAGGCGTTTTCCTTCTTCATCTCCAAAGGTTCCTGATTAATGGACTCTCTGCTTCTCGTGGCTATGTCATTCTTCTCTGCTCTCTCCGAATCTCTCTCCAAAATATTTCCTCTTTTATAAAGGAATTCCAGTAAACTAATCAAGACCACCCAAATGGGTGGAGACACACCTTCACCTAATCCATTTTAACAACCACTCTTGATTACATCGCATCTCCAGGGAGATGATCTAATTACAGTTTCAAACATACAATGCTGACTAGGGATTAGAAGAAATGGCTGCCTTTACAAAATGGGATTAGGATTAAAACACGGCTTTTCTAGGGTACATACATCCTTTCAAACCAGCACAGTGACATAAACTACAACCTCCACTCCTGCAGCTGGTCTCAGGGCTGCACTGATATTCACCTCCCTCCTCTACTGCCTCTCACCCTCAATACTCTTATTGGTCCAGGTGGCTTACCTGGTGGGGTGACTCTGACCTTTGTCTGAGCCCGCAGCCACCATGCCCTTCTCAGGTCTTGGCTCCTGTCTTGTCCATTCACCGTCCTATTCAGCAAAGAGCACCAGAACATCCCAGCAGATCACCTAGGTGCCAGCATATTCTTCCCTGTCCCCGCTGTCTCACAGAGCCCCTCTACCTCCTCCTGATGATCAGGGAGCCTTACCCCTGCCAGGATGGGGACTCCTCTCCTTGCCTGCTCGTCTGTTGGCTTGGCTGAAGAAACTGAGTGGCAGCTCTAGTTTAACATTTGCCACATCTCCGGGTGGAAGGTTCTTTCTCTAAACCTGAGAAACCCGGAGTTCCAGGCATGGGGTCCCACTTCAGCGTCCCACATTTTAACCGTTCTTATCTCAGAGGTCAAGAAACCAATGTGGGCCTTAATAATCTCTTTGGCCCTCAGAAACCCAAAGTTAGCATGAACCAGTTATTGCAACAGAAACCAAATCAGCGGCTTCATCAGCAGGTACCTCCTCAAGGGTCTCCAGGTATGGGCAGGTCAGCCCTGGGAACACAGGTGAACATGATAGGACAATCTGCCTTTGGCATTCAGGGTAATCCTTTCTTTAACGCACAGAACTTTGCACAGCCACCAACTACTATGACTGGTAGTGCTCAGCAAGCAATGATTTAAAAGATCTTTCTGGGTGAGATGTCTTGCTTCTGGTTTTGAGGGTTTACTTCAGTTTTAATCATGGGTGAGCTGATTTACATTTTGATGTAGATGGCTTGGAGGAACCATTTCTATGGGAATTTGAATGGTTCTGAGACAGAAAACACCTGTTTCCAGGCCAGCATAGTAGTCGTACGGGCTCCTAAACAGTTGAATTTTTTAAAGCATTGAGGATATTTTTCCTCTTACCTATTCCTCTTCAAGTTTTTAAATATCCAATCCTTACCACTCTCAAAGGATAAAAAGGACAACTGAGTATCTTGAAAAGCAGAATTTTTTAATCAGATGTGTATTTTGGCTTGTAAATCTCGATGTTATTAAAAAGAAGAGTTGATAGTAATTGCAAGTTTCATCTATTAAGTGCACTTAATACTTACAGGTACATTGTCTACCTTCACAAATCATTATCTGCACTTTAATATGTGAAAAATCTTAATGCTGTATTGATTTGTTTGAATTAGTATAACTGTGTGAGAAAATGATAATCATAAAGAAAAGGATCAGGTCATATACATTTCCCAATCTTATACGTTTCCCAATCTTATTTACTTCTCAGATAAAACTATTGTTTAGTACAGAAGACCAATGAAATACTGCAAAATTTAACTTATCTTGGTTTCATTGGTTCAAACTAAAAGCATTACTGACCATCTTAAATGCAAACTAATCATTGTAAACTATATTTTAGCATGGTCTGCCTCAAACAGTAATGTATTTTTCTTCATTTACTTAAATATATTTAGAATCACTTTTTTTTCTCCTGTATCACAGACAGAAGAGGTACAACCTGATTTGTGTAGATGTTGACTAAGCACTGATGTATTTCCCTGACTACTGTCTTCATATTTCATTTTCAATTCAAACTTCTGATGATGGAGTGTAAATGAATTGCACTTTCAAAAGGAGATTTGTAAGAATTAAACTATGTTTAAAGAGCAAACTTTTGAGATGTCTCCTATATTGTTTCCAATGTAATATACTTTACTTCTCTAAACATGAGCAGTGTATCCTCTGGCTATTACCAGATTAATTTTCAGCTTGCCTGGTATAGTCTGACCTCATGAGTTACTGCACAGAAGCTTCATTCTTTCTTTTCTAGGAACTTCAGGAACCTTTTGTTCTAACATGTTAATGTTCATAGTTAGCCATTTTTAGTAAGGAAAGAATAAATTTTTCTAATAGAGAAAAAATATACTTTCATTTTCAAAGTCTATCTCTGATGATATTTTTCTTTAATTTTCTGCTTATTCAACCACAGAATTTTATGCTGCAATGTCACTTGAATTTTGTTAAGTTATATTTCACTATTATGTGGTAACTTTTGTCTTTCAAAGAACTATGCGTGTAATACAGCTGCTGCCACAGAGTTTGTGTTTTTTTAATTATCTGGAACCAACGTTCATTAAAATAAATCATATGAAGTTTAAAAAAAAAACCAATGTGGGGATTCTGCCAGTTAATCTGTTTATATACTTTTGGGGGAGGGGAAGCAGGGAAATGACCATGAGGTGGGACCCTGAAATCAGTGTACTTGTGAGGCAGACCCAGCACACAGCTGCTTTGTACCTGACCCCTGGCATTCCTGCTCCGTCGTGATGTTTCAGGTCTCCCAGTATTAATGTGTTCAGCAGGTCTCAAAATGCCTTGGTATTTCCCTCTCTCCAATATGTGGTTATCCAAGGAAATGGTCACCAGTCTGTCTGGCAAAGGAGTGGGGTGACTGTTACTGAACACACTGCCTTGCTTTTGGGGGGTCTATTCTCTGGGTATGTGTCCGCTCCTTCAGACAACGGGTTCTGGATTTGGAATAAAAGTCTCAGACCTAGAAATGGGACAAGGGGTAAGGTATGTTTCTCTTATTCTTTTGGGCATCCATTCCTGAGTTCTGTTTTAATCCCACAGATTGGGAATTGGCTGCTTATGTGTGGTGTGCCTGTGGCACTGCTGTCGACCCTCCCCATCCTTCTGCAGCTCAGAGCCGTCTGGGTCTCACTTTGACCGTCACCCCCACCATGCTTCTGACGGCCAAGCACTTCCATTATTTTGAGATATTACTGTCCTCTTTGGTCTTAGGGAGCGCAGCTCCCTAATAGATTCCTCTGTTAGCCCTGGTTTTTGAAGGATAACTGTCACTGAGCTCCTCAGCAATGCTGGTGCCCCTCTCACCCATATCCTCATTGTCCTTCAAATTGCTTTAAGTCGAGTGTCCTGTTTGCCCCATAGAACGTGGTTGGCCAATGGGTTTCCTGGCCTTAAGGGGCGTATCCACTTTCGCACGCCCTTTTCCCTGAGTCTCTTGGTCCCTTTGTTTATCATCTGCTCTAGCAATTCACTTATGTGAACCTTCAGTCTCTCCAAGCATCCAGGAGTTATCTTAGCAGTGTGTGTCCTCCATCTTCTGGGTCCTTGCAAGAGTGTTGAATACTACATTCTTTTTCTACATTTATGTCCCATATTTCCCCATCCCCTCCTCTCCTCAATCAAGCTCCCTCTGGATCCAATCTCATATGTATTCTCCTGCTGCTACATGCTAACCAGGTCCTGTAGCTACTTCAAGGTGTTGTGGCTTTCCTTCCAGCAACCCTAGTCCTTCCTGGTTGGGTCACGTTCTGACCTGAGTTATTGGGCTGCTGGTTAGGAGAGGAGGGTCTAGGCATAGATTCTGAGGAGGACTCATGTGTACTGCAAAGTAGAGGTCTCTGCATTATTTTCAGGCAAAGGGGCAATGCTAGCCTTCAAAAGAGGGGAGCGGGACATTTCTGTAGGAGGCTCAACTTTGTCAACCTGGTTGTCTGTATCCCAAGTCCCTGATCTTGATAAGGGAACATGGCAGGTTTGAGAATTCAGCCCTCTCTTGAGCTCTGCTATGCTGGCAATTAAGTCCTAAGTCAATTTTTAGTTTTTTTTCCTATCCTTTGGCTGCACAAGATGAGAGTCTTTATATTTTATCAGCTAAGCCCTTTGACTTTCATAATTCACTTTAATTGATGATTAATCATCCTCAGCTTTTCATCATTTTTCTTTTTTTTTGTTCATTGATAGCACTCAGCAGTTCCATTTTTCTTATAATGACTACTTCCCCTGAATCCCTCATATGCCTGAGATAATGCACCTGTTGGTGTATTCCCTTCTACTAGTGTCTCATCCTGGTTCACTGCCAGTGAAAATTTCAACAATAGTACTTCTCCAAACACCAGGGATCCAGCACCTCACCTACTCTGGTAATGGGATCTGCTTTGCCAGCCAGCTTTTAGTTTAGCCAGCTCCAAAATCCCATTTTAGATTCTGCTTTCTCATTTACTCCTGGCACTAAATGTCTTGGGTTGGGTTTCTTGGGAAACATTCTCTGAGTTGGAGATTTATATGCAGGTGTGTGATCTTGGGAAGAACACTTGTAAAGAAAGGAAGGAGGCAGATTTGGGCAGAGGGAGAAGTCAAGATACAACAGCAAAGGACTCAGCCAACCCCATGGGGAACTCTGGCCTGGGATGGCCCTTCAAAGTTGTTCCAACTTGAGGCCAGGAGCCGGGTCATTGTACCCTGGCATCGACCCATCACTGGATGTGAACTGTCCTCAGGGAGAAGGTGGAACCTAGGATAAGGCAGTTTCCTTAGGTCAAGGGAAGTTCCCAGGCAGGAGCTTGGCTGTGAGCCATCAGCGGCCATCGCTCCTGGAAGCTGAGGGCCTCCCCATTCCTCCTGCAGAGGGGACTGAGCAGCACACCACAGCGTCCACTACAGCTGTGTTCTGAGGTTCCACGGGAGTGTCTAACAGCTACTGCAGGCTTAACACAGCCAAAGCATAACTCTTGTTTCTTTTTCTCCTTTGAGCCTGTTTTCCTGGGGTCTTTCCTTTGTAAATGCCATTATCCTGGATCTGTGATGTTCAGCCTATAGCTTACTCAATACCGTCCTTGGTTAATTTATTTTCTTCACCACCCACCTCCATCCTAACCTAGTATGCTAGCAAACACTCCCCAAAATACCTCCAAAATATATTTTGAGTCTGTCCACTTCTCTACACTTCTACTACTGCTGCTTTAGTCAAGCTACCATCATCTCTTTTCTGTTTAACTGCAATTGTCTTCTAATTAAAGTCTACTCTTGTCTCCTACAATTAATTTTCTACTTGGCAACCACAGTGATCTCTTAAAGATGTAAATCAGACCATGTCACACTTTTCCTTACATCGTTCATGACAATACATTGCTCTTTTACCATGGCTTAAACCAAAGCCCGATATTAATTATCTGGTCCTGCCCTATTTTTCTGACCTCATCTTTACTTCCCCTTTCCAGCCACTGTTATTGTCTACCTACTGCTGGTCATTTCTTCCTCTTATCACCAACAGATACCCATGGTTTGTCAGAGTGCCGGCATTCCCAGATGAATGAATAAGATGGATCTGCCAATCATGATAAATCTTTGTTTTCCCAGCCCATTTCTCTGCCAGATTGTGAGTGGGAAGGGGGAGGCAAATCACTTCAGGCCAATGTTACTAAATAGAATTTTGCTAGAAGGTTTCTGGGAAACATTTTTTTTTTAATTTATTGAATAAATTGGATGATGCTGATAGCACTGGCCTTTCCCAGTCTTTCTGCCATGAATACAGTAGTCACAATATGGAGCCTCTGCAGCCATTTTGTGACCGTGAGGAAAAGAAAATCACAGAGAGGTTGTCTGTGAAATTATTGAGCTTCTGAGCCAATCTTTGTCCCTCAAACACCAAGCACATTCTCACTTACAAGTCTTTGCACCTGTTCTCCTCTGAAACTCTGGAACTCTTCTGGAACTTTTATCCCAGATATTCACCTAATATAGACCTCTTCTTTTAGGTCTGAGCTTACGTCCTCATAGAGGTCCTCTCTGACCACCCAATCTCAAAGAGTTCCACTCCTGCCCTGCCTAGGAACTGTATCATATTATATATATTTTAGAGCAGCATTTAGTATATTGTGAAAAAAATCTTATTGGCTAAATATTTTCTCATAATCTGCTTCTTCCCTCTAGAACGTAAATTTCATGAGACTGGGGATGTTGTTTGTCTTATTCAATGCTGTACCTCCAGCACCTGGACTAGGACCTGACATGCGGCTTGGTTGCTAATGAATGTTTGTTGAATAAATGAATAAATGTCACCAAATACTAGCTGGAAATCAAGCTAGTTCTCTTAATCTCTCTGGGCTTCATAGTTTTATCATTTTGAGATAGGATTATAGCTAATACCATTTAGAAGTACCATGCAGTGTTGTGGAGATCCAATGAGATGATGTATGGAGAGGGGCATGGAAGCATAGAAGGCCCTGGACGGTGCAAGCTCTGAGGCTGCTGAGCCGTAGCTGCTCTTTCTCATCTGTGAGCGTCTCTGCCGTAGGAAATGCAAATTTCCTTCTTTTATTAGACTCTTGTATATAGAGAAAGAGTTTTGAGCTTAGGAATTGGGGGAAGTAGCATCAAATGACTTGATTGCAGGGTTTATTGCAGCAGGCACCTGGGAGCTGGTTTGAATGTGACATTACTCAGTTTGGGGACTACACAGTGAAGAGTGTGAGGTTAGCGTGTCAAGGGTAAACTTGTCAAACAGACATTGCTGGCAGAGTGGAATGACAAAGGCGTGATTATCTGAGGACAGTGACTGGGGATTTAAAATTAGATTAATCATGACAATAAGGACAGAAATTGGTAGAAACAAGCATGTGGAGGTATTTTTGACTTCTGTTAACAGAGCTGATGATAGGGGAAAATTATATTCAGAAGGTAGGGAGGTTATTGTGAAAGTTTTAAGAGGGAAACAGGGCAACATCTTTCTTTGCATAATTTCCAAGAAGATAAAAAGTTTAATAAGGAGAATACATATTTAATTATTGTCCAGATATGAACTGAAGGAAATTCTAAGGTGGGAGAAGTAAACACAAATTAAGAGTTTTACTCTCATAAATAGTCATTTAGTCGGGAGGTAAGGCATTAGGGAGGAAGGTCCACTGGACGTGAAATCAGAATAACTGCATTGAAGTATTGGTTAGTTCATTGACTAAATAATATTGATTAGTTACTTTCCACGTCCAGATATTCCTGGGTGCTGAGAATACACCCTGGTATCTGCTTTTAGAGACTAACACCAGAGGAGGCTTCGGACCAGTTGGCCAGCAATTTTAATACAGTGTAGGAGTGTTGTATTTAGAAAGAACAGGGTGCTTTGGGAATATAGAGAATCCAGCCTTGAGGGGTTGAGTTGGGAATACTGGAGGAAATACTGTCTAAGCTGAGAAAGCACACACACCAAGTTGGTTTGTACCACAGGGCCTTTGCAAGACTTATTCCTCTGCCTGAAATGCTATCCCCTCTGTCTAGCTCAACAATACTCAGTTTAAAGGTCACCTGAGGTTTTCCCTGACCAGTCAAAAATGTAAGGAGGGCTTACAGACAATCTCTACCGAATTATTCCTTTATTTTCTTCAGAGAATTTATCATTATTTGGTATTTTTATTATTTGTCTCCTTGTTAGAATATTTGCCTCACAAGAGTCTGGTCCTTTTCTGCCTAGTTCTTCACTGTATCCCCAGCACCTCGATCTGTAGCCAGCTCAGAAGACGTGCCCAACAAATATTTGTTGAATAAATGAATAAATAAATGATACATGGTAGTTGGGGGAAGAGTTGGGGAATCAAAGAAGGAAGGCGGAAACTGTTCTGGCAGAGGGCCTCCATAGTTGTTTTGGATTCTACTCGAGTCCCAAACACCAATCAGCATTTATTGGGGGAAATCAGTTCATTTCTCCTTAGGGGGCTCTCCTTCGCCTGTGTGAGGGGGGCTTTTCTGCCTTG
The DNA here is from genome assembly GCA_004026745.1 of Myrmecophaga tridactyla. Classification (NCBI taxonomy): domain Eukaryota; kingdom Metazoa; phylum Chordata; class Mammalia; order Pilosa; family Myrmecophagidae; genus Myrmecophaga; species Myrmecophaga tridactyla. Next base: position 47,416 of record PVIY010009043.1, read on the forward strand.
ATGGACTTTTCTTTTAATCTGAAGCTATTCGGTTCCATATTCCAGAAATTCCATTCAACTCTTTGCTGGTACTTTTCCCTAATTTCAGCTCTGCTACAGAGTTCTTAGTTCTTAGACTTCCTTGGCCAGCTCCGAGAGACTTAGGGGCTAGGATTGTAAGTCACCAGTTTGAACCTGAGCATCTCCTGCTAAAATTTACTCTTAGGCAGGTTTGAACCCAGGTTTCTTTTCCCCGAAGTACTGCTGGTATGTGTTCGTAAAGCAAAGGAAACATAAACATACTTTAAGTTATCTTGAGCAAATAAGAATTAGGAAAGGAAATTTGCTGCAAAAGCAAACTAGCCACAATGTACCTAACACAAAAGCAGATGTTTCCGAGCTAATTAACACAGTCTTCTGTGACTGTGTAATCACGTCTAAGATGTGGGCATGGTGATTCTGCCACCACCATGGGGCCCATCTGTTGGGGATTGGCTCTCTCCAAGTCCCTGTGGTCCCAGAGGAATTTATCGTTCAAAATAAGGTAAGGGAGAAGCTGTTCATGGAATGAGCTCATGAGACAGTTGTGCCTTGGTGGGCTTATAGAGCTCTGGGCTTGGATTTGCAGGTCCAGAGAAGCCATTTTATTGTTTTTTGTTGTTGAGTAGCAGCCAAGCTTCCATGATTGTGATTCATCTAACTGAATGTGTTAGTTTACATTATGTGCCCAGGACATTTCCTTCTGCTAGGAAAGTTCAGGTAGGAGCCCTTAAGAGACCTCAACAGTCATAAGAATAGAGTAGAACATAAATTCAATTTTAGAATAGATATTTATGGAAGAAGAAATAAAAGTCTAAGAATAGTTAAGTTTTTAAAAAGAAGAGCAAAGGAGGACAGAGTTGCCCTATGAGAAATTAAAGCAGATTACAACACCATAATAAAACTAATAAAGATAGTAAGGTTCCGGTGGAAGAACAAAGAAACGGCCCAAATGGAACAGAACAGAGAGTTCCAAGAAGATCCAAGTGTGTAAGAAGACTAGGTTTTTGATAAAAATCATCACAAATGATTGGGAAAAGGAAGGTAAAAGAGGTTTAAAGTTCTTCCTTCCTTCTTTCTTATTCCCTCCTTCCCTTTGCTTACTTTCTGTCTAGATTGCTGTGCTCTGCTCTGTTTACTTTTCCCTCTCATGCAGTGCAGAAAGGTGGCCCCTGCTTTGGAGGAGGGTCTTAACCCCATCACCCTGCTTTAGATGGCCAGGAAAAGACGAAGCAGAAAAGACAGTGTTTGGGTGACTGGAAACTACTGCTGACCTAGCTCCTAACCCAGAGGCATGAAGATTAGGGAGGAGCCAAGGGGTGAAAGGGGCACAACAACCTCAATGTGACCAGGTCCCTTTGGACAGCCTCAGCCGCTGCCCTATATCATTTTGGAGGCATTTCAACCAAAAATCCAAATCCAAATCTAACATCAGGCAGTAGGGTAGGTTTGCTGAAGATTCTAAGGGGAGATTGGAAAGAGGATTCACACAGCCTTAGGAGTCCTTTTTGGACATCTGTCTTCACAGTTCTGCCTTGTCTTACTTCCCCTTTCGCAGTCGCAATCCCATATCCAGATTTCTCCATTATCTTGGCTCCTTCAGCAAGCCCTCGCAACAAAAGGCAAAGAAAGCTTCCTCTTTAGAAGGAAGAAAGGAATTGTCCATAGCTAGTAATTTACCTTCTCCTTGTCTGGAATGTACTCTTTGGGTTTACCTACCCTACATGTCTTGGGGAAATTATAGGTGGCTGATTCCATATTTGTGGGCTCCAGATCCTGGCTAGCCCTTCCTGGGAGGCACAGCTACATTTAAGTTGGTAATAAAGACTGCTGTTCACCCTTTCCTAGGTTTGAGGTATGGCTTGTATTTTGGCTTTTCATCTTACCCTGTACATTTTTCACAAACTATTTCTAGTGCTAATTATCTTCAGTAGTAGATCTTCCATCACTTCTGGAGAAAATAGGCTTATTGTTTGAAACCCTGGTATAAGAATAGATTAGAATAATGCTTTTTTCTTCCTTCATGAAATTTTAAGTATTCATTTCCTATTTGTTTGAAGGAGATGGCAGGTACTTTACTTTCCCTTTTGTGGGCTTAAGATGGAAAACAAAGTTTCAGCAGAGAACACTGGGGGAAAAAACCACTTGTGCAAAATATTTAGAAAGTAAAGGAATAAATAGGAACAAGTTCTTGATTCCAAATCTTATGATCTGGCTAAGACAAAATACCTGTATCTTTTATGTGCATCAGATGGATACCCTGCTGTACCGGAAGGCTCTACCATAGTCCTGTCCTCTATTCTGCTATTACTGACAGGGAAGCATTTTCAATATGCTGGCAAGTGAAAAGGATTTGTGGGTCCACACCTGGGGTGGGATGGGAAGAAGTAAAAGACCAGGAGCAGTTTAGGGGACGTGACCAGCGCTCCCTTACCCCAGGCTTGCTCCCAGGTAGGACTCCGGTGGGACTGCTCTATTTAATGTTGATTTTCAGTCCCCATGATTTTACATTGTAATTCAGCTTGGAATTCTACCAGTCAGAATTTCATTTTGAGTGAATTATGTGGTGAAAGAGAAACTTAAGCTGAAACCTTTGCCATCTTCATGTTTTATGAATCTTGTCAACACCGCTTAAACCAGTAAGCCTACATGCTCTGCCGATGCCCCACTTCAGAGAAAGGAGGCATGTGTGCCTACCTTTCTATTGCCAATCTTCTGGTTGTCTAAAAGTCTCTTATCTTTTTATTCGCTCTTAAGGGCTTAAATTTGCTGCCATCTCTTGTCTTTAGGGGGCTTCCTTTTCATATTGTGTGTTCCAAGGCTATCATCAGTAGTTTCCTGAAACTGTTGTCATAATTGTCACTAGGGTACCTGACTGTCTCTACTGTACTGACAAAGTACGTGGAAATCCATTAGACTGAGGCATAAGCAAAACCCTCCTTAACAACCGGTGATACTACACTGGTTCTCAGGGAAGCAAGTCAGTCTACGTTTCACTCCACCTCAGTAGCTTGGAAGTCCTTGCCCAGTAATTTTTGCCTCATTAGACACGAAGAAGTGGAGAAAAGCTGAAGGTCAAGAGGTGAGTGCTGGCTCTTCACATTTCCTTCTTGTTCTTATCAGCTCTCTTCTTCTGGTGGTTCCATGCTTTCCTTTCACTCTTCTCAGCTTCTAACTTCCTTCCCCTTATCGTGCTAAGGACAGTCCTTCTTATACTCATCTCATTTCAGCTGTCCAGGGCTAGCGGTTGGTGCCGGGACTGGGAACCTGCTCTCAAGCAGCCTTCTTACCTTGGCCTGCCTCGGGCGCCTAATCCACCCTTCTTCTAATAAGGAAAGGCCTTTTTTTTTTGCAACTTCTAAATTTCCAGGGTAGCCAATCTCAGATTGGCAGCTAAAATCAAGATATTGCCAAGTATTTATTTTCTTTACCTAAGATTGGTTACCCAGTTCAATTGTTTTTTCATTTTTAATGCCTTGCTGTTCAGAGTTCTTATTTCAAAAGGGCAATCCAGAACATTCACTTTTTTTTTCTGCAAAATCCTTAATCTCAACCATCTGTACCTGGACTGTCCAGTTTTCTTCCTCTGCCATCTTCTTTTATATACAAGCAGATTGGATGCCAGGAGTCCCTTGTCTCTAGAAATTTTTGCTAAAACTTCCCAGCTGTTTTCTTTTTACAATTAAATTATTGTATTTATTAATGTGATAAACTCTAGCAAATCCTTTCTCTAGCTCTGGCTATATTGTCAATAAAAGATCAATAAAACAAGGCAAAAAAAATCATTTGGTTAAATAAACACCCTTTAAAAGCATGTAGGTTTTTTTTTTTTTGTGGAAAGTATAAGCTGTGTTCTCACAGGTAGAATTAATGTTCTCCTCCTTTACGCTTCTGTATTAGTTGCCTTTTGCTTCAAAACATACCACCTCAAAACTTAGAGGTTTAGAAATATCAATCATTTTGTTTCCTCATAATTTGGTATCAGCAACTTGCCCTGGAATTAGATGGGGAGCTCTTATGCATGTCTTGCTTGGGGTCACTCATCTCTCTGCCGTTTTCTGGAGGCTCGACAGGGTCTGGCTCAGGAGTTTTCATAGGATGGCTCGTCTCTGCTAAATGTGGCGCTGTCCTCCTGCAGGTACGCCTGAGCGTCCTCACAGGGTCACACTGCCTTCCAAGAGGGTCAGCAAGTCCCGTTGAGGCCTTGGCTCAGAGGTCACACAATGCCATTTCTGCTACTTTCTGTTATTCAAAATAGGTCACAAGGTAAGATTACATTCAAGAGATGAAAAAAAAGACTTCATCCCCTGATGAGAAGACCTACAAGATTTCATTTCAAAGGAGGCATGCATCCAGGCACGGGAAGAACGATTGCGGCCATCTTTGAGAATAACCTACTATAGCTTTTACAGCACGTATATATGATTTTGTCCCTCGGCTGCTCAAGAGCAGGGACTCTTTTTTTTTTAATTAATTTATTTTTTATTTATGATACATAACCACATACAAACACAAACATTCTTATCATATGATCATTCCGTTCTTGTTATATAATCAATAACTCACACTATCATCACATAGTTGCATATTCATCTTCATGATCATTTCTTAGAACATCTGCATCAATTCAGAAAAAGCAATAAAAAGAAAACAGAAAAAAATTCATACATACCATACCTCTTACCCCTCCCCTTCACCGATCAGCAACATTTCAATCTACTAGATTTATTTTAACATTTGTTCCCCCTAGTATTTATTTACTTTTAATCCATATGTTTTCCTTATCTGTCGATAAGGTAGACAAAAGGGGCATCAGACACAAGGCTCTCACAACCACACAGTCACATTGTGAAAGCTATATCATTATACAATCATCTTCAAGAAACATGGCTACTGGAACACAGCTCTACATTTTCAGGCAGTTCCCTCCAGCCTCTCCATTACATCTTGACTAACAAGGTGATATCTATTTAATGCGTAAGAATAGCCTTCAGGATAACCTCTCAGCTCTGTTTGGAATCTCTCAGCCATTGACATTTTATTTTGTCTCATCTTACTCTTCCCCCTTTTGGTCGAGAAGCTTTTCTCAATCCCTTGGTACTAAGTCTCAGCTCATTCTAGCGTTTTTCTCAATCCCTTGATGCTGAGTCCCAGCTCATTCTAGGATTTCTGTCCCACATTGCCAGGATGGTCCACACCCCTGGGGGGCATGTCCCACATAGGCAGGGGGAGGGCGGTGAGTTTGCTTGCTGTGTCAGCCGAGAGAAAGGCCACATCTGAAGGAGCAGGGACTCTTAATTGATCATCCTGTACCATGGGGACTAGGGCCACACACCGGGCAGGTATTCAATGGTCTTGGTTGAGTTGAATTCACATGTAGAGGAAGGGATGGGATTCATGCATCCCATGAGATGCTGAATTCTGGGTGTCTGGACATCGGGCTAATGCAGGGGTCTTGGGAAAGGTTCAAAGGCTAGAGGCCTAAACCAGACTGTGAAATCTGTCGACACTAATATCTGGAGGATCAAGAAGGGAAGGGAGGGTCAGGCAGGAGTAAGGTCAGGGTTGAACCTTGGTACCAGGAAATGGGTAGGAGTGGAGTTTATTTAAGAAGCCTGAGAAAGGGTTTCAGGATCTGGGATGGGTTGGTGGGTGGTTCCACCCAATAGCCCCACCTCCATGTGCCTGTGTGCCTCAAGGACTGCGGATTCCCATGAATCCTCAGCTTTGGTTTAGGGAGGCTGGCCAGGTGTGGGCAAATACAGCTTGACTATGTTTACTATTTTCCAGAATGGGCAGGGTTCTGCTGATAGTTGCCTTAGAGGATTGGGTCCTCTAAAGAGTCCCTATAGTTCTATCACACTCTTGCTTTGTACATTCCCCCTTCCTCATCTTCACTTGCAGTCTGCCATGACTTCTGATTCAAATAATTAAAATTCTACTTCCTCTATTATGTCTCCCTTGATCTTCCTTCAGCCTACAATGACAACACCCTTCTCTAGCTTCTTAAAGCATTCAATGCCTATTCCACTGATAAGACCTGCTATTTATGCCTCATGTTATTAGTTTCTTATACATAGTTTTCCTTGATCCAAATTGCGAGCATCTTGAGAACAGGCAATGTATCTTATGTTTTTCTTTGTCATTTCCTTAAAACAGTGACCTCCACATAGCAAAGACTCAATACACATTTCTTGTTTGGGATATAAATTAGCTATTGCTACATAATAACTCTCCAAAACTTAGTGGATTAAAATGCAGTGGACTGCTTATTAGCTTACAATATGGTGGGATTGACAGTGTGGGCCAGACTCAGCTGGGAAGTTCTTCTGCAGTCAGCTGGTGGGGTGGCTGGTCACTGGCTGATCTAGGATGGCCTCATTCTTATGTCTGCTGGTTGGCAGTTCTTAGCTGGGGAGAGCTAACTGTGGTTCTCCTCCACACGGCCTCTCATTCTCCAAAAGGCTAGCTTGGATTTGTTCATATGGTGATCTCAGGACTCAAAGCACAGTAAGGAAGAGGACAAGCCCTAATGCACAAGTCTTTTCAAGTCTCTGCTGTGTCCCATTTACTAATGTCCTATTTCCTAAAGCAAGTCCTATGACCAAGCCCAGATTCCCTGGGTAGAGAAGTGGACTCCACCTTTTTAATGGAAGTAGCTGCAAAGTCACATTACAAAGGGGCACATGGATATTGGGATGGAAAGAATTTGTTGCCATTATTGAAACTTGATCCACAGTCTGCTTTTTGGCCATTAATTATTCAGATTTGCTCCACATGCAGACGCTTTCCATCTCAGGACCTCAGAAGTCTCATCCTAATTATGGCATCAGGTTTGAAGTTTAGGGTCTCATGATCTGTATCATGTCTGAATGATCCTCCTTGGGTGGGGGTCCTCTTGATGCCGAACCTTGTGAACTAAAAAGACAACTTTCATGGCCATTCAAAAGGGGGAAAAAGAGCACACAGCACCTATTAGTCCATAGTAGCTCTGAAATCCAGCTGGACATATGCGCCAGGGAGCACTGGAGCATTCCTTTTGGGGTCAGGGAATGGCCTATGATTAGGACTGGGTTCTGCTCTTGGGTGTGACTCTCCAGTCCATTGTTCTTCATGACTAGTGGCTCTGCCCTCAAAGATCGCTTTCTTTTCCATAAAAAATATTTTATGTGTGCAGCTGACTCCTTTTATTAGTCTGTTTCCTTCTCATAGAAAGCTGGGGGCCTAGAGGCGCTTCTTCATTTATAAGTGTCTCAATCCATTGTACTCTCAGTGACCTTTAGCTGGCATTACTTTCATTAGTACAACTGTCTTAAAATCTTTGCAGGTTTCTTTAAGATTCTGATTCAGGGTTATTCCATTCAATAAAAGTTCTACCTTCAATTCTGAGGCAGGCCTATCTCTTCTGTGGGAACTGTGTCAGGCTGCTGTGGGACAATGATTTTAAGACTCTCAACAGCACTTTTATATCATTCAGAAGGCCTATAAGGCACCGCCTTAAGTCTTCTAAAGGTATGAACAAGATGGCTTGTGGGGCACCTTGATTTAGCTTTATTCTGTGGCGATTTCTTGCTTAGAGAATCTCCTACTGGCTTGAGAGACTGGAACTGAGAAAACATTTCTATTTTCCAGTCCAGCAAGTTCTAGCTCCTTTATGTATCCTTTAAATTCTGCTTGCAAACTGCATAGTTCTTCCTTTAGCTCATCTCTTTTTTCCCCATATCTTATCACAGTCAGGTTAAATGAGCCAATTGACATTTTCAACATTCTGCCTGCAAATCGTCTTGCAGCAATTTCACTAGATTTTCTCTCTTCTAGGCCAACATAGGTGATCATTTTGCTGGTTGTTTCTTTGTTACATAACATGGGGTGTCACTTTCCCACGTGCTATAGCAGGTCCTTCCCTTCTTTTCCAGCCACTGCTAACAGTCTCCTCATGAGTTTTCTGAGTTGCATAAATTTCTTGGCTGCTTTTCAGTCTTTGCTTGCTTCCTGGTTTAAAGTGGGTGCTCCCTGGTTTAGGTTTTTTTTTATGTCAGTACCCTGATTCTGGAACCAGTTTCTCTCTCAGTTAGCTTTGGCTTCGTAAGACACCGCACTAAAATTTGGTGGCTTATGCAATAAACAGTTATTATTTCTCACAGTCTGTGAGTCAGTTGGGTGGCCCTCCTGGTTTGGGCTGCTAGGCTGAGCTGGCAGGTCTAGGATGGCCTCCCTTCCGTGTTTGGTAGCATGGTTGGTAATGGATATGACTTGGCTGAGCATTTCTCATCATCCACAGGTTCACAGGGGTGTCTTACATGATGGTGTCTGCAGGTTCCTAAAAGTAGGAAGAAAAGGCAAGACCTTTTTGAGTTTCTTCCTCGTTATATTGGCTGTTGTCCCATTGGTCCAAGCAAGTCTCACGGCTAAACCCAGAGTCAGCGTGGGGAGGGACCACCTGCAGGCTTATAGAGAGTGGGGGAATTATTGCAACCATTTCTGCAAACAATCTACTACATTTAGTATGACAAGTATTCCTTTTAGAAAAATTGTAATTCCTGTTCAATATTTCTTCCACTTCACAGAAAGAAGTTTCCAAGAGGTACCATACGATGCTTTACATTTATATTTCTCAGTGCTGCTCATATAAATAAATGCATAGTCATGAACAACGAAGGGAATTTTATCTTTCTGTTCAGGTGCTAAAGTATGAGATTAAAAGCAGCATTGAAAAATATGAATGTAAAAACCTGTGGTTTTCTTTTTATAAGTTACCAAAACCAGGGAAAGAAACATTCTTTTTATCTCATAAAGTTTATTTCATCATTTATACAGATAAAAATTTCTTTGTTGTTTATGACTTTCTTTCCCTAGTTTTTGTAAAGATCATGGTTGTGAGGAATTGTGCATCTTTTAATTTATTTCTTCCCCAAAGAGTAGATTTTCAATTCTTTGAAAGCATTATTAATGATATTTAGTTAACATGAAAATCTTTTTTTTCCTAAAAAGCAAAAAATGTTTTAAAGATGCTTTCATATTTATGTTTTTTGATATTAAGAATAACAACTCTGACTACTTGAAAGGCCAAAACAATGTCAGATCTTCCAGATTTTATACTGACAGTGCCAGCTAAGAACCTGCAGGAAAGAAACTCATTGTGATGATGTTTAAATGAAAAAATGCAGCAGTACAAGGTGGTGGAGGAGAAATGGAAAGTAATAAACAAGTAGTTTTAAGGAAAAGACAGTCTGGTGAGGAGGAGGTCAGCCGAAAGAGCTATTAAAAAATCAGCCGGGGGATACGAGGCTAATCGGGCAGGAAAAAACCCAACAAAATTGAAGAGAGTTTTCAGTTTATGATAAAGTTGTCTTTTAATGGAGAAATTAGCAAATGCTACATTAGAGAAGAAGCCTCTGCCACCACCTCCTCGAAGGCTCTTTTATCCTAGAATGGTAGAGAGGAATATGGGAATGTCAGTATATTAAACCACTACCCAGTTCACTACTCTCTGTGCCAATAAATTTTATACAGGCTGGATGTGGCAGAAGGGAGCAGACTGTATGATCTGAACGTGGTTGTAGGACCCAGCATCAACAGGGAAAGAGCATCCAATCGCCTGCAGCAGTGGTTGGAGCCCAGCAGGTGGGGAGAAGGGAGGTGGCTTCAGGGCAGGTGAAGACATATTTGGAATCAACTTCTGCATAAATGGGAGTTGGCATAGAGATAAAAAAGAACTCTAAATATTTTAAACAAAATGTTAAATACTCTGGAAGTGAGCCTAATTCTCAGGTTGGAAGAAATTAGAAGATAAAGGGAGAGTAGAATTAGGAGCTCCCTATAAAAGGTACTTTGGGAGAGGATGTTATCTCAAAAATACTAAGTGTTTCATTTATACTAATATATAAATGAGAAAGTACCTTGAAAAATAGGAAATAATTACAAAACCCATTATTGTTTTACAGTTGTTATGGGGAAAACAGTAGAAATCACCTCTCCAGATTGAATAAGGGAATACAATTAGAGGCAAGTTTTGATCCAGTGAATGTACATTTAATGTCAAAAGGATGTTTCGAAAGTTGAATGCCCGGTTCATGGGAGTATTTGTGCTTCATATGCAATGAAATATAGGTAGGCTATACGGATTATTTCCTTTCATAAGACGTTCAATAAAAGAAAGTTAGAGGACAATAATGAAGACAATTTTTAAAGAAGAGCTTGCAAAATGGAATGGAATTTAGAATTTTCATAATTAAAATAGTACTTACTTACCGAAGTTATTTATATTATAAAAGACTTGGAAATTAGGGGAAAATTACTGACAGTGTCAAGAGCTCAACCACAATCACTATTATTATTCTGATGTGTTTTCTTACACTAAAATGCATTTCTAAGAACATAAAACTATGTTAAATGTAGCCAGTGCCTGGTGTTCAATTTCCTTTTGTCACTCAACATTCTACTCTGAACATGTGACAAGGATTACAATTTAAAAAGGTTTAATGTCCTTTTCTTTTTTTGCTTTAATGGGTGCCCAACTTTTTTTGCCGTTTTCCTTGCATCCAATAATCTGAGATAAGAGTAGAATTTATTATGGAATAAATGCCACGTTGCATGTGAGAAGGCCGGACATGGGCTGGCTGCTTCCCTCACCTGTATCTCACCCATCTTCTTTGCTGACAGCACCTTGGTTTTGCTCAGGTGGTCTCTGTTCCTATGTGATTCGGGCGAGGCTGACCCTCTCCTTAGTTTAGGGGTCAATCCCTGGTCTGGCTGGTTAGATGTGAGGGCAGGGAAGCTTCTGGGAAATGCTTCCTTATTGGTAAGAAGACACTGAAGGAGACGCCCCTTTGGCGGCATGTGTGGTGTCCTGTATGGTCCGCAGGCATTTTGTGATGAGGAGAGTTAGTCTGAGGTTAGTGCTATTCCCTGACGATGGCAGAAGCGAGTCATGAAAGGATCTGAGGATGCTATTGATGAGCCTCTGAATTAACCTAGCCTCGGTTCTGAAACCTCTAGGCTTCCCAACTGGTTAAACACATTTGAGTTGGGCTTTCTTTATTTATGGATAAAGCTCCCTAAGGGAAAGATTTAGGTCACATTTCGTTTTGATATTCTAAATAGGATTATGCATTAGGTGAAGAGCATTGCAAGCCAGGCTTGAGAGATTTACTAAATTTTCTATTTCTCCCCACTTGGGTCTCCCCATTCTCCAGCATATCAGCAACAAAACCTCGAAGATTTTGTTTGCAGTGTTGTCTAATTGTGTCATGGAGATGTACCTGCCAACCCTTTAGGCCTAGCTGGAATCTTGAAGTCAACATGTCTCAGGGACAGTAAAGGAAAGCTAAACCCTTCTGGACGCAGGGGTCGGTGGGAAGTGTGGAGAGTGAGAGAACCAAGCAGCCCGATCTGAGTTTTTTGAGCTCCTTTTCCCAGGTCTAATCTCACGGTGATGGAGATACACTCATCAGTGTGGTTCAGAGCAGGACGCGGGAGACGATTGCCTTCTCTCCCTCAACAGAAGTGGAGAAAGGAAGTGCAAGACAGTCAGGCCAAGGCCAAGGGGCTGGAGTTAGTTTTGCTTTGGAGTAGTTCCTGTGGGGCACAGGTGTGAAAACAAGAGTGAGTGGGCTTGCTCCCGGCTTCCTGAAGGCACTCTTGGGTGAATGCCGCCTAGGGGCCTGGGCCTTCAGGATGAGGTCCAAGGTGAGGCTGAGTCATCCAGCAGGTGCAAATGGACCAAACTAGAGAGACAAGACTGTCTGTTACGGAAGCTGCCGCTCTCAGCCGTGGATGCAGGCAGGCATTCTAGAGGTCACAGGATGCCAGCCAGCAGTTCAGGGCCAGCCGAGGCTAGGGCCCTTCTCTCCCTCCATGCCACCATATACCCTGCACACTCTCTCAAAAAGAGAAAAAGGCCAGCTGAGGGAACGAGCCATTTTATCCTGGAAGGCACTACTAAAATTGCCATTTAAATGACTGGATTGGATCAAATCTCAGACAGGGCAGAACTGAAAAATGTTATTTTTTCCCAGCTGTTCAATGAGTGGGGCTCAGTAGAAAGACCAAATTAATTATAGGCAAAATAAATATATTGAATTTTATTTGTGTCTCAAGACTGCAGTATGAGTTATATTGTTTTCTTCTAACTTCAACAGTCTTCATAACTACTGTTTATAAAAGTGGCACATTGATGGTATATTTCATGATTTAGTTAAACAAGTTCTAAGCCCTGAATATTTAGATTAATACAAATTGTACATGACAACACCTTTTAAAATGCAAATTTTTCTGTATTTTGGATTACTTGGATCACAGCTTTGCAGTGGGTTTGCTAATTCCAGCAAGAAAGTTTTCAAGGCAATTACTCTCCAAAAGGCAATTCCAATTTACATAGCCACCAGTTTACATGGCTACCAAGTGTGTATCGGTTTCTCTGGCATTTAATAGTATAATTTTTTTTCCTATCATACTGACTGAAAAATATTCCATATTGTTCTAATTCACATTTTTTTTTGATTATTAGACAGGTCAGTGGACTATTTTTAAAAATTTCATCACCTGTTATGATTATGTAATGCTTATAATTTATTATTTCCTTTTAAAAATATAAAAAAATTCTTGCCTCTAGAAAATTAAAATGAAGATAGTTGTTATTATGAAGTAAACTAGTTCAATATATTCACTAGTCAGTGCTTTGCTCCTGTTGGGGGACACTAGGGAGAACCACAAGTAGATGCAGCTGTGCAGACGTCATGCCCATGGGCTTGCTCACACTTGCTCACACTTGGGTCTAGCTTGGTCCATCAGCCCTAGACCGTTTCTGCCCTGCCCTGTCCTGGGAGTCTGGCCCCATAGTCTCACTCATAAGCTTCCAACACAACCTGTCAGAGGATGCTCTGCAAAACAACCAAACAACAGTCTTCCAACCCCGAAAACCATGTAGCTTATTGAGCCACCATCAACAGGGTATAGTTTCATTGTTTTCGCTTCTTTTGCTTCCCTGGTTTTCCCTCCACAAAGCCCCAGCGGCATGCTCTTCTTCTTTGGCCTGCTCTGCGGGCCTTCAGACTCCAGCTCTTCTCTCTACCTCGCACGGCGCTGCCTCTCTCACAGCTGTTGGATGACTGTGTCTTCTCTCTCCCTCTATAACACATCAGCTCCTGAGGTGTTAGAGAAGGGTCCACCTCCTAGCCATGACATCCTTCCCACCTTCCCACAGGTAGAGATGTGACCCCTCCACACCACCTCGGTAGCCTCAGTTCACTCCTGTTGGGTGCTGCCCTGTGCTCCGGGTGCCTGCTTCCAGCAGCTCTGAAAGGAGAACTCCCTAGGGGGCTTTCCCGTTTCCCAGGGGGGCCGTCAGCCCCGGAGGAGCAGATTAGGGGTTACAGTCTTTTGTCTAGTTAAACTGGGCCACATATGTGAATACTAAAGTTCAAGAGAGTTTTTAAAAATTATAAAACAATTTCACAATATTAAAGAAAAAACTGACAGCAGGAGAGACACAGCCTTTCTCCCACTAAACAAAGTTATTTTCATTCGTGTGCATTCCGGTTCTTTTGCCCTGTGTGCAGAGATTTTACATTACTGTTTGATAATGTGCGTACTTTGAAGTTTGCACTTTTCTTTATTGTGTATGCAGACAGTTTGCAGGTGGTTATGTCGTGGTACTTAGATGTCGGAGGGAGCCTGGCGGGTCTCCAGGGCCTCGTGCCCTCTCCTTCCCATCGGAAGCTCAGTCTGATCAGCTGACCCAGCACTCTTCACGTGTCAGATGTGGTGACTTCAGTCCCCGGCTGGCGGGGGTGGGTCCAGAGGTCCAGTGCGACCCAGCTGTGGCCAGAGTGGCGTGAGGGGCCTTCCGGGTGTGCTCCTCGGGAGGACAGGACTCAGAGGAAGAGCAGGGCCTCTTCCTGCTGGTCATTGTCGTGTCTGTCAATGGTCCTAGTTACTCGGCCAGCACCTTGTTTCCGAGACCCACCGCAGGGCTGGAGGCCAGCGCTGGTTTATTGAGCCCTGCTGGGTGCCCGGTGTGCTGCTGTGAAGAGCACTGCACAGTCCCTGCTGTCCAGATTGTTACAGTCAATGGAGAAAGGCAGAGGGTTCCAAATAGTGATAACACAAAGGCAGAAAAAACTGTGACGTGCACAGACATTCGGTAGGCAGGAGAAAGGCGGGAATGGATAGCAGCAAATTACATATACTGCGCACATCGATGGAACAAAATCCAGCCAATTCTATTTTGGATTATAAAAATAAATAAATGGTGTGTTCTGGAACAGAAAAATTATCATCCAGGAATAGTTATGAATTAGAGTGTGTCCTGACTGACAATGTAAGAGCATGAAGGACGTGGCTAATTAATCATCCTTCTCTCTGGGTTTCATCCCCTCCATTAGTTCAGCAGGTCACTGGCAATTGATTGGACAGCGAGTCAGAACAAATGAAAGGAAACCTCTTCTCACTCTGAGTTCTCAGGGCACAAGATTCACTGCCCTTGTATTTTAGCAACTGATATAGAACCGCCAAACTCAAAATGACAAGTTTACAAGCAAGGCAGGATCTGTAGTGGAACATTTACCTCGGAATAATGAAATTTCCTCCTTGGCAACCAGCGGGTGCCCTGGAGGTTAAAAGAGAAACATTTCCCTGTGCAGCCTTGCTCGACTGACTAGAGTCATACTTTAGCTGCGTACACATGGCCCGTGTACACCATGGTTTCAGAGCTTTGATTTATCAGTTCTGGGTCTACCCCAAATCATCTGACCCTTTCTCAAGCATGTTTCATTCCTGTGATTACTTATTCATAATTTATTAGAAAAAATAAAGCAAACTAATCAAACACTTTAGAATGTTTGTCAGACACAAAGGGAAGATTCTTTAAACTTACATTTTCCACGTCAGTCTTCCATCCATGGCATTTCTGAAGGGCAGGTGCTGCTCTGCACTGGAGGACATTTCTTCGATGGAAAGTTTAGAAGTTTAAGAATGACTTTTGGGTGATTTTCCTAATGAGAAGTTTTAAAATCATCCCCAGCCAAAGTCCTCTCTGGCAAAGATGGAGGCTCGCCCCCCTGAAGAGATGTTAGAATGTTTGAGCTCTTTGAATTCACACTTTGTCACCCAGTTTAGTTTGAGCTCCTGTCGTGATTGGGTTAAGAGCAAGTTCCAGCTCTCCTCTCAACTGAGCACACTAAGACAGGTTCAGTGTTTTAATCTGATATGATTAGAGATGAACAAAACGACATTTGAGGCACCTGCGTTATAACTGCCATGAATTTGCAAACTGCCCTGAAAGAGTAATTTCTTTTTTCTTTTAAGGAAAGCAAAGGCAAATGCATTTGACAAAAACAAAAAAAGGTAAAATAATTTTTAATCAGAAAAATAATGCTTCAAGGTAAAAAGAAGTCCTTTAAATTATGGCCACTTTTTTGTTGTTGATACAATGAGTGTTCTGTGTGGCCCTCGTGTCTGCTGAAAACCAGAACAAAACAACGCAGAACAATACAAAAGCTTTTTTCTAATTATGAAAATAATTCATGCCTGTATAAAGTTGTATATCACAAATACATAATGCAGAAAATAAAAATGTTTCATGATCCTACTCACAGAGATAATCACTGTTATAGATATGCTATTTATTCTTTCAGTGCTTGTTTTTCAACGTATATATTCCTTTTTCCTTTTCTGTTTTCAACTCCCAACTTTTAAAAATTATTTAACAATATATATTGTTCACCTTTTCATGTCAGTGTACGTATGTCGACTTTATTCTTTATAAATGGCTGAAACTGTTTTATTGTAAATAGTCTTTTCAAGTTTGTGGCAAATATAGCAATGGTTCAATTTTTTTAAGGAATTTATAGAAATATTAGATAAACAATTCATACTTCTTAAAAGGGTAGTCTATAATGCAAGCTCCACTTTCTTACTGCTCTTTGCATTCCAATCTGGTTTCTGTTAGGATTGCTTCTCAAAGTCACCAATGAAAGCAATGAAAAATATTTTTCTTCTTTTTCACTTTTTAAAAAAAATTTTTCTTCTTAGTCCGCCTCCACCTGTTGTTTGTTCCTACCATTTTGTAACTTTCCCCTCTCTTGGTTTTGGTGACACCATCCTTTCCTGGTTTTCTTCATTCCTAACTGGCTCCCATCTCTCACCAGCCCCTGCCTTAATAGTATAGTTACTCAGCGATGGATTCCTCCCTTGGTGAGATGAGCCTTTCCATGATTTATAGTACCGTCTCCATTCTGATAACTCCAAACTTTTTATCTCTATTTAGACATTTCTTCTTGACTCAGGTCTCACACCTAACTGCCTTGTTGACATCTCCCTCAGATTTCTCCCATACATCTTAAACATAGCATCATTCTGAAAAGAGAGGAACTCTGATTTCTCCAAACCTGGCTCTGACCAGTCTTCCCCACTCTGGTGAATGGTTCCTCTAGCCACCTGGTCTCTAAAGCTAAAAACCTGGTGGTCATCCTTGACTAATCTCACTGAAATATCTTGGATCCATATGCTTCTCCGTACCCAGGTCCCAACATGATCATCTCTCTTCTGAGCACTATGATACCACCCAACTTGTCCTTTATATTCTCCTCTGAATTTCTTCTCTTCTAAACACCGTAGTCAGGGTTAAAGCACCAGTCAAGTCTTTATGCTATGACCACCCCCACCCCCCAGAAGCTCCCCATTTTTACCAAGAATATAACACCATTCCTTACCATGGCATACAGGGTGCTGAGTTATCTCCCCGTGCTTCCATCTTCATCCTCAGTGGTCCCTACTCTGTTCTTTGAAGAAAGGAACCTTCTAAGCTCCTCCTATTCAGAGAACATTTGTATCATTCATTTATCCATCTACTTAATTATCCATCCATTCAATATATTTATTCAGCTTCTACTAAGAGTGTTAAGCACTGCTTTTGGTGTGGTCATTTGGGGCCACTCCGTGTGTGAACTGGCATTTGTTTTCACCGAGATGAGTTTACCTACGGAAGACTGCACAAATGGCTTTCTAGCATGTCATTTATACTCACATTTTAAAGACAGAACTTGGCTCTATTATCTTTCCAAACCAGTCAGGATAAAATTTTCCTCACAATCGTTGTGAATGGGTAGTAGAGAGACTAAACAACAGCCAACCACATATCCTGCTTTAGGCAATTTTTAGATTATCAGACTTACTTGTCTTATTTCATTTCTCCCCCCAGAAGGAGTTTCAGAAGTGAAGGACAGGTACTCAAAATGTAATCCTGGTTGCACATGTGTAATGCCCATATTAAAAGCTCATTAATTTTTTTTTCGTGCTACATCTGAGAAACACGGCTCCTAACTTGAGCTTAGAAGATTCGGTCCTGGTTCTATCTCGCGTTCTCAAACGTTTTGGTCTCTAGTGTGAAATCACAAATGACTATTCCTGAATACTCTACCAACTGTGATCACAACACAACTGCAGGTGGTTTCAAGTGAGGACTGAAGCAGCCATGCCCACGGTATCTGCTGCAGACGGAGAGGAGGGGTCTCCTCAAACGTGCTGCTCTTTTCGCACAGAACCGCAGGAATTTTGCAAGCCCCAGTCATGGCTAAGATTGATTCTCCTTCTTACCAGACCAGAAGGGACTCCAAATCCAAACAAATTCATTGTAAGACAAGAAAGAATTGGTATATTCTTTCACACGTGTGTTTGTGGAGAAGGCTCATAACGCTACATTGTGGAACAACTGCTTTAGGCCAAAATGTGAGGTTAACAGGTTATATCTCTTCACATCAGTGTTCTGTGCCTCACATAGCAGACATATGTAATAGTTTACTTTAAAATAAGTGCGATAAATAAAAAAAAATGTGTGCTTTGGCGGGAGGTGCATCTTCTGTTTATCTTCAAGGGCACATCTTGACTGTAAGCTTCTGGAAAAAGACAATATTTTACCATGTAGGGCTTTGGCAGAGCTTAAGGATATAAATACAATAATTATACATTCAAATCTCATCAGCTGTTGAGGTATCATCTAATAACATCAAACAATTGGCTCCCCAGCAGGTGCGCTCCAAATGTAATGATGCTCTTGAAGCTTTCCTTTACAGAATCATTTCTCAAATGCGAACAAATTGCCTTGTGCCAGCATGGAGAGCCCTTTTAGCATAGCAACTCAGATGTCAGAGGAAGACTCATTAATTAGGACTTTTTCAGACAAATTCTCTATCGACAGGAAAACTGCTGACACATTGCGATGATACTAAAGTCAAATCCTCTGCGTGCGTGTGTGTGTGCATGAGTGATCCCTTTGATATGCCTTAAAGTAAAAATTTTTATTCCCAAGTTTATAATGTTCCACTTGTGTTGGTTTTATGCCCCCAACTAGACTGAAATAGTGTTGAGGACAGGACAATATCATGGTGTTTTCTTTTTTAATCCTCTCCCTCCTTCCCACCCTCCTTCCTTTCCTCCTTTCTTTTCTCTTCTCTTTCATGTCCTCACCTAATCCCCATGGGTTTTAGCATGCCGCTTAAGCATGGGACAGGTGCTCAATGTCATTTTTTCTCCACTAGACTATAATCATGAGAAGGACCTATCTCATTCATTATTATGTCTTAATTGGCCAGGTCTGCACCGTTATAGGTTCACACTAAATGAATAAATGAATATGTGAATTTTATTGATTAGTTGATTGATTCATTGGTGATAATCAGTACTCTTTAAAAGACACTAAAAACTGTAGAAACTCTGGAGAAACCTTAAAGCAATGCAAGCCAAATACATAAATGGCTGGTTCTACTTTGCACTGAAGACAGATTTCTGGCTCAACTGAACAGTTAAATTAAGATATTTGATTTACTTTGGTCCAACTATTTGTATTGAACTTTCCTAGAGAGAGCTGATGGCATCATCATCTTGGGTATGGCTGGAGTGGAAAACTGTCTTGACTCTGAAGTCCTTTGGGGGCACTAGCATTGTCTTACCTATGCCGAGACTCTCCAGTTATGCCCCTTATCTTGGCAGTGAGCCTGCACTGCTGGTTGCCATGTCTTCTTGGGTTTGTAGACCTGGTATAAGGTGTACATGATTTAGTTTGGGTAGATCCTAGTCTCAAAATGAACTGCCCTATAATGACCCAATGCAGGTGTCTTCTGACAGTGTTACTTTTGGGTCAAGCTAGTATAATCCTGGTTATTTTCCTGAGGACAACTGAGAGTCTAACATAAGTTAACTGGGATAATATATAGAGCTATTTTAAAAACATATAATATGGGGAACTCAACAAGACTTTGGTGCTATAGCCATTCCCCATGTGGATTTTAAAGGCCATTCAGCTAGTGTCTTTGTTTGGTTTATTGGAGTTTTAAATGACTTTTTGGAGATTCTTTTCTTCAATCATGAAAACCTGTTTATATACATTAAGAGTTATATATTTGACTTAAAAATAACAAAAATAAAAAATAAGAGTAAAGAACAAAACAAAACAAAACAAAAAACCTGAAAAAAAAATTCTCTAAGGAATCTCACCTGGATAAACAGCAGGTCTCTCTTGTAAAAACGTGATTAAATTTCAGTACTTTGCATTCGACCTATTTTTTTAAACTAACGTATGTAGGATGTGGTTAGGAGCACAGAAGGTTAAACTTCTCATGTCACAAGGTTGACTCCTTAGCCATGGCCCACAGGATGATGTTCATCTTTGGTTTTATATCTGGGCCCTTTCCTCCTGGGCCCAAACCTGCCTTTACACACTTACTTCTCACCCCTCTCACTTATGCACTTTTCGTTTCCACCAAAATGTTTACTCCCCATAAACGTGCCTTAGATCATGCTATTTCCTCTGCTAGAGTTTTTTCTTTCTCTTCTTTTCTTTAATCCTGAATCTGGGAGAAGTTTTACTTTCCCCAGACTTTCTTTTGCTGACTATGCCATTTTATCTTTATTCAGTTATTTGTGTGTATCTCATCATCCCTACTAGAGTGTAATATGCCTCTTGAGGGAAGGGTGCATGTTTGGTTCTTATCTGTGACCCCAGAATCCAGCACAGCATGCTGCACATAGTAGGTTCTCAACCTATATTTGTAAATAAATTAAAATGTTATACTGGGGGAATTATGAAGCAGCCAGGGAGCTGCCAGAGAAATTGGAATGGGAAATAATGGCACAAATTCGTATATTCCCAATATCAGATTTGAGTTAGTGAGATAGTTTTATCATTGACCTTAGGAGAAGATTTTTGATGTAGAGTTTGGTGCGAGACGGACATGGCCTTGTGAAAATTACTGAAGCCTCACTCATGCCATCTGTACAATGGGGAAATAGTACGTCCCATCTGAGAGAATAGTTGTGAGGTCTGAATATGTATGCATATAAAGTCTCTCACATTGTCTGGAATTTGTAACAACTCAATATATACCAGTTAGTCAAGATTTGGAATAATGGTTTAGTCTATTCCCTGGAGAGACACCAGTGTCTCTGGTATTTCCACGCCGTAGACTGAGCGTTGACTAGAGATTCCATGGATAAAACCCAGTGTCTCGTGGGCTACTGTTACTTTGCCTTGGGTTGGGTATTGATCTGATGGCCAACTCTGCTTTTTACTTTGATGTTACCTGTTATTTCTTTAGGATCAACACCCCAGGACATGACCCTCAGCAAGCACTATACATGTCTGTAGCCTGGTGCTTATGTCTGATGGGAACAGGGGACTCTGGCCCTGATCCTCCACTCCACTTTCCTCCCAAAACTTCTCAGAAGAGCATGGGGAACTCTCCCTGACAAAGGACCTTATTTAGTTCTCTAGGGTCTGCTGAAATACAAGTACGGTGATTAAGCTCACTTCCATGAGGCACCATCACAGAATATTCACCCATACACAAGAGAGAACCAGGTGTGGGGTATGGCTCACATCGGAAAATATGTTTTACTTTATATGTTATTTCCTATTTTGTGGCTGGTTGTTTATTACTTTAAATGTGCTTTATTATACTTTGTACATATTTTAGATAATATAATTTATTATTTCTATTTGCCCTTATATTTATGAGCCATAGGTCAGTATTAAACTCCTTTTCAAGAGGTGAAAGCAGATTCTTAATAGTGAGATGAATTTTTGCATGAGAGAAACATCGTATGAAAAGATTCCAACTATGGGTCTTCTCAGCTGAAGCATCATTCAGTTACCCACATCCCCAAACTGACTTTCTTTTTGGTAATCTAGACCTGGAACATGGACAAGAGGCCATTACTATTTGCAGTGTGGAAACGAGACAAAATTCTAACTTTGAGCGATATTCACCCCTTCCTTATGAGCTTAACGTTTTCATAACAGTTTCTCCAAACTCTATAGAAAAATGCTGACATGTGATAGCTCTGAATGAGTCGTGTTGCACTTAGAGGAATTAAGTTATCCTTGTTTCTGAGGGTTATTGAACCCAAGCTATGATTTATTTCCTGTCGTCTGCTGTGTGACTATATATCGGAGGACACAGGGAGTTAGTGAATTTTCATGACACCCTACAATCGGGAGAACATTAGAGATTGTCCCCAATACTAGAGGCCCCCTAGACCATTCCTGACAGGTGGAACCTATTTGGTGAACTATGGCACGGTCTTCTCAGCCTTCAAACGGTTTGGATTGTTAGAAAGTTCTTTTCCTTCTTCCCCTCCTTCTCCTTCTGTTTAAGTGAAAACCTGACCAACTGACACTTTCACCCACTGGTCCTCCAAAGCGGCATCGAATGATCCAGATCTTTCTCCCACCTGTGATTGACGCCAACTCCAGGGTAGCTGGTGTGTGTGTGTGTGTGCGTGTGTGTGCGTGCACGCACGTGTGTGAAATGACCCAGTTTCATCTCCATTCTTCAAATGGAGGTTTCCTGCCCTTCCTTCTCCCGGGAACACTCACCTGGGTGAGTGCTGGCTCCCCAGTGTTGCCCTGAACGCGTGGGCACACACTGGAAGGAAGGGGTTGGGGTGTGGTCTGCCTGGTGGGCAACAATGAAAGAAACCTTCTGAGCCCTGAATGCTCTGCTTCTGTTAACTGCTAATATAATGATTAAATACTATGCTTTTGTAGCAGTGGCATCATATTATTGGTTCATATTGTGATGACCGCTAGCTGAAACCCAGGGGACTTTTTTTAAATGAAAAATATAAAATGTTATTATAACAATAGTAGAATACTGTTATTGAGGACACGTCAAAAATAAACAAATAGGGAAAAATCATTTTGGTAAATCCTTCATATTTTAAAAATTATATACTTGCATATATACAAACATATTTATGTAGCTTTCAAAAGTGAATAATTCTTTATATACCACTTTATAATATGCTTTTTCACCTTTTTTAATGTTTTTTTTTTTTGGTGTGTCCTGGGGGTCACATTTCATTCTTTTTCCATGTGAGTATCCCCTTATTGTAGCACCACTTGCTGAATTTTGGTTTGTTTGCTTGCTTGTTTGGGAAGCGCATGGACTGGGAATCGAACCCGGGTCTCCCACATGGCAGGCGAAAATTCTACCACTGAGCTACCCTTGCACCCCCTTTCCCACCTTTTTTGATAACATAAAATTCTTTCCATGTTAGTAAATATGGGTGACTTTATTATTTTTGGTGCTTTTATCGTATTCCATTTTATGGATGTACCATGATTTATTTAACCATTTCCCTGTTAATGGATATTTAAATTGTTGAAACATTTGTTTTTCTGTATGTCTTACTATGAAAGACTCACAGTGCTTCCAGCTTGGTAGGGAGTCATTGCAGTGGTCCTGAGCTAGCCCAGAACGCCCCTTGCAGCTGTGGCCGAGAGCGGAGGTGGGCTGAGTGGAGCACAGGCTCATCTTCGCGATAGGGCAGGCTCATCTCCATATCACCGCAATACAGTGAATATTGCAATAAAGCAAGTCACACAAATCCTGTGGTTTCCCAGTGCTTATAAAAGCTGTGTTTCCACTATCTTGTCGTCTGTGAAGTATGAAATTGTATTTTTAAAAACACGAGATACATACCTTACTTAAAACCTGACAAAGAGATATGAAGTGAGCACGTGTGGTGGGTAAAATGCCACTGATAAACTTGTTTGACAAAGGGTTGCCACAAACGTTCAACTAGTGAAAAAATGCAATATCTGTGCAATAAAGTGAAGTATCATAAAATGAGGCATGCCTGTACTACAAAAGTCCCCTTTAGCTTGGCATTAATCCAATAATCAATATTTGATTGGCCTGTATTTTTGCAGCTGTATTAGTCAGGGCTCTCTAGAGAAACAGAACCAACAGGAGATATCTGCAAATATGAGAATTATAAAGGTGTCTCATGCTACGTGGGAATGGAAGAGGCCAACTTCCACAGGGAGGCTGTGAAGCTGGGGGCTCCGAAGAAGGGTCTGGACGTTCCACAGGAGAGGCCCCTGGCTGAGAAGCAGTGAAAAAGTCTCTTTTTCCTTACGTTTTCAGCTTGGATTATCTTGTTGGTCAGAGCTTACTTGATTGTAGATGTGATCAGCCACAACTGCAATCAACTGACTGCTGATTTACTGCACCAGCCTTCCGGTTTATCAACCAGCCAAGAAACATCCTTTCAGCAATGGTCAGGCCAGGGCTTGCCTGACCAGACCACTGGGCATCACCACGTAGCCAAGCTGACGCCAGAACCAGTGTCACAGCATCTTTACTTTGAGGACCTTATAAGAGGTTTTGACAAAAGCGTTGTAGAAATCAGACATATTGCTGATAGCCTCTGCCTCATCATCAGTTTAGCAGCCATTAAAAAGGTTAGGTTTATGCGATTTATTCTTAGCAAACTCAGGGTAGGTTCTTTTTTAAATGCAATTTTATTGAGATATATTCACACACCATATAATCATCCAAAGTATACAATCAAGAGTTCATAGTATCATCATATAGTTGTGCATTCATTACCATTGATTTTTGAACATTTTCAGTACTTCAAAAACAATGCAAATAAGACTAAAAATAAAAATGAAAGTAAAAAAGAACACCCAAAACATCCTATATCCCGAATACCCCCTATTATTTATTTATTTTTCTCTTTATTTTCTTACTCATCTGTTCATATGCTGCATAAAGGGAGTCATTGGTCACAAAGTTTTTGCAATCACATGGTCACACTGTAAAAGCTATACAGTGATAGAATCATCTTCAAGAATCAAAGCTACTGGATAACAATTCAACAGTTTCATGTATTTCCCTCTAGCTGCTCCAATACACCAAAAACTAAAAAGGGATATCTATATAATGCAGAAGAATAACCTCCAGGATAACCTCTTGACTCTGTGTGAAATCTCTCAGCTATTGAAAACTTTATTTTGCCTCATTTCTCTCTTCCCCTTTAGGTCAAGAAGTCTTTCTCAAACCCATGATGCTGGGCCAGGCTCACCCCTGGGAGTCATGTCCCATGTGGGGGAGAGGGCAGAGAGTTCACCTGCTGAGTGGGCTGAGAGAGAAAGGCCACATCTGAGTAACAAAAGAGTTCTCAGGGGGTGACTCTTAGGCCTAATTCTAAGTAGGCTTAGCTTCTCCTTTGCAGGAATAAGTTTCATAAGGGCAAGCCCCAAGATCCAGGGCTTGGCTTATTAATTTGGTAACCCCCGATGTTTGAGAGACCATCAGGTCTTCCCCAGGTGGGATGTTTGATATTTCCACGGTTTTCCCTGTCCCTTAAGGGGACTCATGGTAGGTTGTTAAGAAGAATCACTTGCTTATTAGTGTGTTTATTGATGTGTTATAGAATTTTGACAGAATGATGTCCACAGTCCAGTGCACAAGTATGTGGAAATAGGATTTCATTCCCCCCCGCTTCATTCTAAAATTCACCTTGTTTGCCTTCTCTTCTGACCATTCACCACGAACCTTCTGAGATTACTGATGGTGGATTGTGATTACATCTGAGTTGGGATCTAATTTGTCTTAGTTGGAAAACTTGAGTTCATTTGGTCTACCCAGCCTCTCTCTCATTGTGGGCATTTGACCTTCACATCTGGGCCACTTGACCTTCCCTTGCAGGGCAGGCTAAGTTTGGCCAAGAGCAACACAATAGTCTTTCTCTGACCTTGTCTCCTGGGATCAGTGAATGAATTCCTGTGTTGTTTTCCTGCACTTGATTCTGTAACATAATAACCAGTCTAGTATCTTAACACATCACTAACTGGGGCTCTTTTTTGGTTTATGGTCTATTGGAGTAGTTAGAGGGAAGTACCTGAAACTGTAGAGCTGTGTTCCAGTGGCCTTGATTCTTGAAGAAGACTGTAACTACATAGATTTCAATGTGACTGTGTGACTGTAAAAACCTGATGCTCCTTATATCCAGGATTATGGACAGATGAGAAAAAAAGAAGAATTAAAAAAATAAATAAGTAATAGGGGAAGATAAAGGGTAAAATTTGGGTAGATTGAATTTTACAATGAGAGGGAAGGGTGAGGGGTATGAGATATATGACTTCATTTTCCTCCTTTTTATTTCTTTTTCTGGAGTGATGCAAATGTTTTAAAAATGATCATGATGAAGAATATTCAACTATGTGATGGTATTATGAGCCACTGATTGTATAATATGGTTAGACTGTATGTGTGTGGATATTTCTCAATAGAGATATGTATAAAAGATAATTGGGGCTCTGTTTTGCTTTTATGTTATCCTCCAAGGGTTGAAACCCTGTTTCCCATCCTCAATATAGTGGCGGCCTGCATACCTGCTGTTAGACTGCCCTGAAGCTTGACTGCCTACCTGATTTACCTTATTTTATTATTTTATATTTACTGGCACCAGGTGTCATCTGCGTGTCTGCATACTTTAGGATATGATATAGGGAATGAGAAGGTATTAACTTTAGTGAAAGGAAAGTCGGATGCATTAGGATAAGGAAGGAAGGATGTCCTTGTAGCATTTACATTCATGTTTCATCATCTGAATCTGTGCTTGATTTGAGGTTGATGTAGGGGTTGAAATTCGGGTGAGGCTCCTCCTGATTGGTTCTGATCATGGAAGGATGATTGGGGGTCAAATGTGTGACAGGAACTGGGAAATGTGAGACGATGCATGCTACACACCCAGGTGCACTGCTGCTGAGTGTGTGTGCAATTGAGTGCAAGTGAGAAAGTACATGTACTAGTCCTTAATGGGGGGGGTCAGGTGGGGAAGAGGATGGTGCTAGCGATACCACGGGAAGGAGCAGGGTGGCAGATAAAAACGCTTTGAGAGGAACTCTTAGCTGTCAACACGAGCCCCACAGGATCTAGTTTGTGTTACTGGACTTCTTGGTCAGTCTTAAGTCTCCCAGGCCACTGGAAGCCACAGCGACTGGAGGCCCACCTGCCACTCCTTGGTGGCCCCCCAGGATGCCTTTTGCAGCCCAGCTGACTTCATCCCAGAACCTGACCTGACTCCTGGGTTTCTGCAGATGTCCTTTCCTTATTGAGGTGACATTCAACCCCCACGTCCTTTTAAAAATAAGAATCATATTCCTTGGAACAGAAACTCCATTTCTATTGTCATATTCCAGAAATTAATATGTGTGTATATCATAGATTTTCTGGGATATCCCTAATGATTTGAGAAACAAAGAAGTAAGTGTGATGTTTTAGAACCTGTTAATATTTTCATACAAATTAATTAAAAAAATTAGGGACACTCCTTTGTCAGGCTTTCCAAACTGGTTTAGACCAGAAAATATGGTTCGACTCCATAGGCCTCAATGACACCTATGGAACATATTATCTTGTAGAAAAATTTCAAGTTTACTTGATATATCATTCAAATTCTTGTGCAACCACGGTTTAACTGGCTCCATCCTTGGGAAAGGTCTGGGAAGGGATTTTTGGAGGAATTGAACAGCAGACAAACGGTTGCATGTATAAAAGG
>PVIY010009044.1:0-74279 GCA_004026745.1 Myrmecophaga tridactyla
CCTGGAGGCAACCAGAGAAGAGATGAACAGAGACAGGCAGACCAGGCTAAAAGGCAGTCACAGATATTGTAGGGAAGTCAAGGAAAAGAGAGCTATAAGAAGTTCTTTGGATTTGGCAGCTGGGATATCCTTGATGACCTTGGTGAAACCGGTGTCCATGGCTTAGAAGAGGAAGCCAGATTACAGCTGGTTGGGGAATAAGAGGACAAAAAAGAACACAAAAAACACAAGTGTAGATGATTTTTCTAGGAAGCTTGGCTGTGAAAAGTAAGAGAGACAGGGTTACAGGAGGCTTTTTTCCTTAGTTTTTAAGATTGAAAGGATTTGGCCGTGTTTCTATACTGAGAGATAGTGAAAGAAGGAGAGGTTGAAGATTACAGGAATTAGAGGTGGTGATTGATTTTGCGAGGTCTTGTAGAAGGTGAGGAACGTATTCAAAATGTAAGTGGAAAGTGGGCCAAGGCAAGGAAGAAAACTGCCTCTTCCTTTGAGACAGAGAGACAGACGTAAGGAATGGAGCAGCTGCTGGTGCACGTTCACACCTGATAACATCCACTTATCCACTTCACCTGTGAAATAGAAAGCAGAACCACCTGCCGAAGGCAGAAGAGGGAGGGTGTGTAGGAGGAGTGGGGGACTTGGTGAAAGGGATAGGATAGGGAGCCGATCAGAAGCCCCAGACACAGAGCCTTACCAAGCACTGTTTAGGGTACGCCAGGGTTTGAATACTGTGGAGTTGGGTTGATAGTAAGATTTTCTTCAATTATTCTCAGCCTCCTAGATGTGGGAGCAGAGGTAGTAGATGTTTGCAGTGATCCAGATTTGGGGGGTTGCTTTGAGAGAGAGCACAGAGAACAATAGAACATGGGTGCTGGGGCCCTGCTTTCCCTCTAATCTTTTTTTCTCCTTTGTCCCCTATATCTTATAAAGGCATTACCTGCTACCTAACCAACCTAACTTTTACAAAAAGGAATTCTGAAATCACATCTGATTCCTTGTCCTCGCATCCACCCTAAGGTTCCTTACTGCTGACTCCAGCACTATTGTCTCAGCCTTTTCAGTTTTTTCCCTCCCCTGTGTCTACTCTCCACCTTGCTACTCAAGTTATCTTTTTTAAAATGCACACATGAGGATCAGATCACGTCACTTTTTATTGAAAATCTGCGTATACCTCTGGATAAGGTCCCCTTTTTTTTTAGCAGAGTATTATGTTAACACAGCCCTTTAAGAATAGCCCTCAGCCTCTTCTCCCACCTTCCCCACCTCCCAAAAATCACGCAAGCGGGTGATGACCTCTGGCCACTCCAGGCTCTGCAAGTCCACCACACTCATTCCTGCTTCCAGACCTCTGCTTGCTCTTTTCCCTCTGCTTAGGATGCCTTTCCTCTCTGCCTACTTCTGTGTTAGATAAAATCCCATCCAAAGTAAGGTAAAACCTCTGCAGCACTCTCTCCTGCTCCTCCCCAAACCCTCAGCCCCTTCCTCTGGATAGAATGAATTGTTTCTACTTGTTCCAATCAGCACATTTTCTTTATGGCTCTAATACAGCAGTAAATATTACTTCTGGATTTAATTCTCCTTTTTACTTGTTTCCTAAGGGCAGGGCATTCTTTGGACATCTCTATATACCACCATTTAGCAAACGTGTAGTCTAGTCATATCTAACCAGGAAATCTGTTATATACTTTCATAATATTATACCTCCTTTTTTGTTTCTTGCCTCACCCTTTTTATTTCCACTGTAATTTTACCTTTAAGCTTGCAGGTTGCCTTTGGGCTTATATCCTGACAGATAAGCCTACTGCACTTTGTCTCCCAAAACAACTGTTTGTTTGGATTTGGGCATACATTTCCCTCCATACATTTCAAGCCTTTCAATCCATTTCATCATGTCCCAGTGATACCTATGAGATCACTGAATTATATCTTATATTCACGATGTCTGTTATTCTAGCTCCATGATTTGGAATATCTGAGGCTCACTTCTTCCCAATTATTTTCTTTTACAAGTAACTTGCAGTGTCTACACTGTTCTCATACCTATGGCTTCCACAGCAATTTGTTTCATGATTTTATCTATCATTTTATCCTTCTTCCTCCTGTCTATATCCTTGTCATTTCCAAATGTAAAAAGTTCTCATTTTCTGATAAAATTAAATTCCTAAATGACCCTGGAGATGGTATTTAAAAAAAAAAAAACAGTTTGTGATACAAAAGCCAGAAAATTTTTCCTTTAATTATATTGGCAAACAGTCTTGCTAGTTAAGAAAAGACTTTTAAGAGTCAAGCATATCTTTAGTGGCAGTGCTCATCCATCAGAAGAAATGGAAAGTTGCTATCATGGAAACTCCCAAGTATTCCTTTCATAGGAGATAGATCTTAAATGATATGTTAATGAGCATTGAAAATTGAAGAAAAATTTGGTTTTACTTTCTCTCTATTGGGAGTATAGTTTGGAAGTTAGGTAGGTATACAGGGATAAAATCAAGTTAATACCAGAACTTAGAAAGCAGGTAACATTTTGGGAATGAAAAGTAACTTTTAAATGGGTATCTGCGGAGTTTCCTCTTACCTGGGGATCAACAAATTTCAGGTCAAATCTGCTGTTTTAGTTTGCCTAAGGCTGAAACAAAATATAAGAGAGTGGTTTTTATTCCCTTGAAGTCTCAGATCACTTTGAATGTCTAACAATAGCCATAAATTCTCTCCTCAGAAAAATGCACAGATATATATGTACACAAAATTTTGCATAAGACTTATATTTCCAGTTACAGTATGCTATAAATATCCTGAAAAACCCTTCTCAATACAACTCTTTATAATGTTGCATCTTTTAAATGTGTAACTGAACTGACAGGAAAAGTATGGGAAGTTCTTAGAGCCTGGGAGTGAAAAACAAGAGCAGATAACCACGATATGTATGTGCTAAAGCAAGCTCTTTAACCTAGTGATATCTTCTGATTCATAATGACCCAGAGATTTTGTTCAGGACACGACCTATATGATCCATAATATTTCAAGTCAAGTATTTAGTTTAAGCACCAGGTGGGTAATGCTTCCAGAAGAATCAGAAGCGTGTGCTTTCTGGAGGAATTAACCCTCAACCAACGCCTTAAAGATTTGCTGCAGATAAACATTCTAGTAAACATAAACTCACATAAAAATTATGAAACACATAAGGAAATAAGGCACCATGATGAGAGTCAGCAGAAAAAACAAATTACATACATAAAGACTTTGGATATTGAAATTATTGACTATAGAATATAAAATAAGTATTTTTAAATCTTTAAGGAAACTAAAGAGGGAATTGAATGTATGAATAAGGAACAAGAGACGATCACATTACCAGGAGATTTTTTAAAAAATTAAGTAGAACGTCTAGAAGTGAAAAACCACAATAAATAAAATTAAAAACTCAACAATTAGTTAAACAGCAGATTGCATTCAGTAAAGAGAGAATTAGAGAACTGGAAAATAGATCTGAAAAAGTTTCTAATTTAATCCCATCATGGTCAGAGAACATTTTATTTCATTCTTTTAAACACATTAAACTTTATTTATTTATTTATTTATTTAGTTAGTTAGTTAGTTAGTTAGTTTTCATGGGCAGGCACCAGGAATCGAACCCGGGTCTCTGGCATGGCAGGCGAGAACTCTGCCACTGAGCCACTGTGGCCCGCCCATTAAAGTTTATTTTATGACTCAGCATGTTATTATTATTATTTTTTTTTTTTGGTGAATGTTCCGTATGTACTTGAAAAGAATGTATACTCTTTGCTATTGGGAATATTATGTTATAAAAGTCAGTTGAGACAAGTTGGTTGATTGTGCTGTTCAAGTCTTCTATTTCCTTATTGAGTTCCTGTCTACATACTCTGTCAGGTACTGAGAGAAATATTGGAATCTCCAGCTGTAATTGTGGCTTTCATCTGTTTCTCCTTTTAGTTCTGTAAATTTTTGTTCATTTACTTTTAAACTACTTTTAAGTGCATAGATATTTAGAGCTATTGTGACTCATCTCATTATGAAATATTCCTTATCTTTGACATCTACTTTGATTGATATTAATATAGCTACTCCAACCTTTTCACTTTAGTATTTGCTTTGTATATATTTCCATCCTTTCTCTTTTAACATGCTTCTTTATATTTAAAATGTATTTCTTATAAACACCTTTTTTATCCAGTCTATCTCTGCCTTTTCTTTAGAAGTTTTAGACTGTTTACATCTAATGTAATTTTAGGAATGGTTGGGTTTTAGTCTGTTATATTGCTAATTTCTATTTGTTCCATCCATTCTTTGATACTTTTTCCTTCTTTTATTGCCCTCTTTTGAATTGAAGATTTGTTTTTGTTTTTATTTAGTATTCCATTTTACTTCTTCTATTTGTCTATTAGCTATACTTCTTTATTTCTTTAGTGCTTATCTAGATCAGGTTTTTCAACCTCTCTACTATTGACAATTTGAACCAAATAATTCTTTGTTGTGGGAGATTGCCCTAATATTTACCAGCA
The DNA here is from genome assembly GCA_004026745.1 of Myrmecophaga tridactyla. Lineage (NCBI taxonomy): Eukaryota > Metazoa > Chordata > Mammalia > Pilosa > Myrmecophagidae > Myrmecophaga > Myrmecophaga tridactyla. Next base: position 4,518 of record PVIY010009044.1, read on the forward strand.
TCCCTGACCTTTAGATGTTAGTAGCAACCCTCCCCAAGTTGTGGCAACCAAAAATGTCCCCAGACAACTGCCAAATATCCCCTGAGGGGCAAAATCAACCCCAGGTGAGTACCATGACTCTCAACTCTAGTCTAGAGTTTACAATATGCATCATTAATTTATCACAGGCTACCTTCAAATTAAAACACTGTTTTGTGTACAATGTATAAACCTTGTAACAGTTGCTTCCGTTTCCCTCTTCCATTTTGGGTAGTATTGTCATAAAGTTCCTTCTACATAAGATAGAAATTTGGACTCAGTTATGCCATTCATGCATGTCATAGTGAAGAACATAACTCATTTGCTTGAATAACAATGGTTCCATTTTTGACTGCCAAATACAATCTTAAAAAGTAGACACAGCGCGGGCCACAGTGGCTCAGCAAGAGTTCTTGCCGGCCATGCTGGAGACCTGGGCTTGATTCCGAGTGCATGCCCATGCAAAAAAAAGTAGACACAAGATATCAGATATTGTTGTTAGATTTCATATTGATTTTTCTAGTATTACAAAAGGCTTTAAAAGAAAAAACAATATTTGAAAAATTGGCATGTTAGGATTTAACCTTGGAACAGAATTTGAAACATATAAACATGTATGTATGTTTCTTAATATTCAATTCCTACCTTTTTGTATTTATGTCCTACATATATTTATAGTATTCATATTCCATAAATATTACAAATATATATATTTAATAATAATAGGAATATATAACTTCCAAAGTACCAGGGAGGGGCAAATGAAATGAAAGAAACAAACAAACAAAAAAACTCATTCTAAAAGAAGGCATGATAAGAAAATAGAGAGAGAAAGAAAAAAGCACATAATAAAGTACCAAAAAAATAATAACCACAATAAATTTAACAAATACCATCAGCTGAATTAAAAAAAAATCTAGTCATATGCTATTTATAAAAGATGCACTTAAAACATAAAGACAAATTGGAAAAAGATATACTAGTGATGTTCAAAGAATAAGAAAACTAGTATTTTTCATTAATGTCTGATAAATAGATATTGAGATAGAAAACATTATTAAATATAGAGTCCCTAAATAATGTTAGAAGAATTCATTCATCAGAAAAGTTTAAGTCTAAAGCATATGTTACCAAATAATATAGCTTCAAAATACATAAAATTACAGTTGACAGAAATACAAGGAGAATTTGCAAAGTTCACCTTCATAAAGGTAAACTTCAAAAATTCACTATTTTTTTCACTAAAACTATAGAAAATATGAACAGTACAGTACAGCTAACAAGTTTGATCTAATAACCTTATCTAAAATATGATACCCACAATTGGAGATTGTCCATTGTTCTCAAGTACACAGAAAACATTTATAAAAATTGACTTCGAATAATACCGTTAAGCATTTTTCAAAAACTTATTGATAGCATACAGATCATGTTCTTGGATCACAATGCAATAAAATTAGAAATAATTACCAACAAATTTAACTAGGAAAAGCTCAGTACATTTGGAAATTTTTAATATACTTCCCATTACACATTACTTGACAGTCAAGTGATGGCAAGGATATGGGACAACATGTACTCCCGCCCACTGCCACTGGACTAGAAATGGTTCATCACCTTTGGAAAGTAATTTAGCATTATCTAGTAAAGTAGAAAATACACATACTCTATAGCTCTGCAATTCCATTCCTTGGTTTAGTCCCTTGAGAGACTCTTGCACATGTACACCGATAGACATGTAGAATAATGTTCAGAACAGAATTGTCCCTAATAGGCCCAAACTGGAAATTTTGTCTAAATATCCATCAATAGTAGATTGGATGAATAAATTGTGGTGTGTGCAAGCATTAGAAAATTAACAAATTCCAGTTCTACACAATATTATGGATGAATCTTTCAAGCATGATAACAAATTTAAAAAGCAAATATTGAAAAAATGTACATAGCATGAAACCATTTACACAGATTTCAAAATTAGGTAAAAGTAAAAGACATATTATTTAGGGATATATATGTGTGGTGATACTATTAAGAAAAGTGGGGGAATGGTGATAATAATGGTGGTAATTAACCTCCAGATGGAGGATATATTTACCTTCCCAGTGGAAGACACAAGTGGCATGTGAGTTAGGATCATCTGTATGCCAGTAAACTTTTAAATAGATAAAATGGGTGAATAAATGAAGCATTCCAAATATAGTCCCACCTTTGTTACCCTCCTCTCTCAGATCACTGGCCGGACACATGGTCTAAATCAGAACAGGACTGATGTCCTGCCTCCTTTTGATGCCCGGCTTTATTACCTGTATCATTGCCTTCTGCACAGAGCACAAAATACTTCCTTCCAGAGAACTTATGGTTTCTACCCCCACTATTTTCCTTACCATCCAGGAGGTATTTAACTCTGAAATGTGCCCCATGCTGACCTACAGGCTTCCCACCAGTGGGCCAAGGATCCCTTGAAAGCCTTTTCTACAGAGGGACCATCAAAAAAGAAATTGCCTTCTCTAATAAAATAAACCCAGATCCTCAAAGGTTAGCAGTCAAGGAAGAATTCCTTGGACTTTAGGGCAACTATAGCACATGGCTATTCTCGCCTTGGGCACCCACATCCTCCTTATGAATCACTCCTCCCTCCGGTTAGGAGCTGGCAAGACTTGTTAACACTTTGGTCCAAGTGTGGTCCCCATCATTCTTTTCTTAGTACCTCAAACATAACTGAAACCAGTCTGTAACTTTTAAGTAGGACTTGCTAAAGGTTAGAGGATAACGAAAGGAAAATAAACAGAGAGTTACATAAAACATTGAGAAGTGGCTTGCTTTCCCCCTGCTTCCAGATCGAGGCCCAGGCCCATCTGGTCCTCACCCATCCCTACCCAGTAGGCGTCATCCAGGCACCCACACCTCAACCTCTCTCCAACAAAGGTCTAGACCTAAGAGGTCCTAAAAGAGGCCTTAGGCCTACTTCCTACCATTTGTATTTCCCATCTGAGAACTCGCCCCTTTCCAATAAGAGCAACACTGGAAAGGTTCATTCCCTTTGTAAAAAAAAAACATGCCCGGAAATCATTATGTTGTATTGCACATCAACCCCAGCCTTACACAGTGCATTTTACCTGCCTTACAGTCCTCCGCTCTGGCTGGCCCCACCTTACACCTGATGCCTTCATAGACCTCTACTGACAAAGGATAGAAAGAATTCTAGGCTTGCCACTTAGGTCATCAGGTGGGGTAATATGCTTTACAGTCCAAGTCTTCCAAGCGCAACTGAAGCATGCTGCAGCTTTCAGCTTTGTGAACCTGTTGGCGCTCCACCCCATCCTGCCTTGCAGAAATGCCCAAGGAGATTGTTGGTATCCTGAATATTCTCTGCAGAACTCACTAGCAGGAGCACCAACTACTAGAGGAAGCTCTGACACGTGCTGTTTGTTGTAGTTATGGACCTCTTTCAACTTTCTCTGCTTCCTTTGTCTTATTCTCCACTTGCATGCTACTGGCCTTGCAATTGTCTCTTATTTCAGACCTTCCCTAACGTTTTGGAATTTTACTTCCTCTTAGGTAGACTCTTAGGATTCAGCCCCCCATAGTTTTTTAGCTTATGCTTCTTCTTGGTTCATCTTGCTTCAACAAGCAGAACCCTGCCATGCCTCATTTCAAAGGGATGCCTTTCCTAAAAACTGAATACTATCCTATAGGAAACATTGCCAATTTAAGTAGAAAATTTAACCTATTAACTTTTGTAAACATTTACCCTACATAGTTTAAATATAAAATCTATATGCAACACTTAAACTTAATAATAAATTATGCTTAAAATCTGTTCTTTGTGTTCTAGGGAAGAGCCCCTGATAGCTCTTCAGTAAATTTTGAGAAAGAAAAATCCCACTTCAGGGCACTTCTCCACTTGGACACATTTCTGGGTTTTGTCTCTGACATCTTCATGATGCCTGGTGCTTCAAATGCTGTTTCTCCCACACTCATCTTCCATGGGAATCCATTTTTCATCCTGATTTTCAAACACTCATTTTTTTCCTCTTGTGATCTTTACGTCAGAGGGCATTCTGACCTTGGGCAAATTCCAGGCAACCTAAGTATTTGATCTCAGACAACCTTATTTTCATAGTATGGCTCTTGGCAATAACCCTGGGAAGAGAAATGGAAAATTCTGTAGAGCTGTCAGCTCACAAGGAAGCACATGTCTTCTCCATTCATCTGGGGCATTCGTGAGTGAACAATTTTAACTGTCCTTATTGTATAATCATTTTTTACTGAATTATACCTTGATTAAAAAAAATCGAAATAACTGAATAGTCAAGCGAGGCCTCTGGCATGGAAGTGGGCTTCTGGGATGCTTGCCAATGAGTTCCTGTTTTGAAGACACAGAATCTAAGTGGAAAGATTAAGTGGAGAGACAGCTCCACCCCTTAAGTCTTATTCCTATGTTCCATTCAAATCTTGCTAGCCTGATTTCTGTGGGGTCTGGGCTTTGGAAATTCTCTTTTTTTCGTAGATGTCTCAGTGCACCTTGTTAAACTACATTTGGATTCTGGCCCGTTCATCTGCTTCCAGCTCTGCTGATTGGTTCCAGTTTCCTAGTTCATTAAAGCCAACATAATCTGGCACCCACAAGTCAGGCATCCTCAAGTATCTGGCACCAAGGTAAACCTGGAAGCCAGTTAAGAAGTCTCAATGATTCAACACACTTGTTGCATGATGAGAGGCAGTTGTGGTATAGCAGAAAGAGCACTGGAATAGGAGCAGGAGAATTGGATTCTTGTCTCATTTTTGCCTCTATCACATCATGTAAATTTGAGCATCTCTATGATTTCTCTGAAATTCTCTTCCTCAGCTATAAAATGGGGGTTTGGACTAAACAGTTCCTCAAGTGTCTGCCAGTTCCAAAATGCCTAGTATGTAAAAAGCTCCATTTATGCCTGTTGTTGCAAAAACACAACCAAGCTTTAAAAGTATCAGCATTAGTTGCCTAAACTTGCATAAACTACTGATGTTTTTCCACAAAAGTTCACAATATGACAACAAAATGTGAACTGAGAAAAGGCACAGCCCATATTCCAGAGAAAAGAATTAGCTTCTCAGATGTTTCCTGTTTCCTAATCTTTAAAATGAGGAGACTATCCCCTTAACTCAGAACTGCTGGGAAGATTAAATGAGCTAATCACTGGCATTTAGAACAGTGCCAGGCAAAGAAAGGGAAAGTGTTCAGTGAAAGTCATTATTACTATAAAAATGGAAGGATATTGAAATAGACGTGGAATTTTGGTAAAGTGTTATGCTAAAATAATGTTTAATTGTTGTTTAGACTCAAGGTGGAAACAAAATAAAGAGTTCAGAAGGAGACACACACATATATGATTACCTGGTTTTCAACAAAGTTGTCACTTCAATGTTGTTAGGAAAGGATGATTTTATCAATAAATGCTGGATCTATTGGATATCCATTTGGAATAAAATGAATTTTGGGCTTTACTTCATACCATACATAAAAATCAGTTCCATGTGACTGATACAATTATGTGTGAAAAGTAAAACATTAACATTTTTAGAAAATGATATAGAAAAACATCTTTGTGACCTTGGAATAAACAGAAATTTCTTAAACGGGACACAAAAAGCATTAAACTTAAAGGAAAAGATCAGTAAATTAGACTTCATAAAAATTAAGAACTTCTGCTCATGAAAAAAACCCTTTAAGATAATGCAAGGGCAAGTCATAGAATGGAAGAAAGTATTTGTAATGCAGTATCCAACAAAAGACTCCTATTAGACTATATTAAGACTTAACAGGTGCTTCTCAGAAGATAGGCAATGATCAAAGACATGTGAAAAGGCACTTAATATCCACAGAAAATGGGAATTGAAACCACAATACTGTTGTCTACCCACTTAAAAACCGGCAATACCAAATCTGATTGGGAGTGTGGAGCAATTAGAATGCTCATACACTGTTAGTGGAAGTATAAGTTGGTACAATACTCCAAACAGCTTTGGACAGTACCTAATAAAGTTAAATGTGTTCATAGGCCATGACTCAGAACTTTATCATTAAGTATGTACGGACCAGAAATGGGTACATATTTGTGAGAATGCTCACAGCAGTATTATTTGGAAAGACCAAAGCGGAAAACAACCAAGGTGTGTATCAACAATAAATTGGATGAATTATGGTATATTTGTACAGTGGAATACTATATAGCACAGAGCAAATTCAACACACAACAGCGTGGATGAATCCCAGACGTTATGTTGTACAAGGGAAGCCAGATACAAAAAAGGGCACAACTGTCTGAATCTATTTATGTAAAGTACAAAAGCAGGCAAGACTGATCCTATGGTGGTAGAGGTCAGAAACCTATAGTTACCTTTGGTTGGCATAAAGACTGGGTGGAGGCACAAGGAAAGCTTCTGGAATTTGGGTTATGTTCTATTTCTTGAGCTGGGTGGTAGTTATTTAAGTGTATTCACTTGATAAAAATTCATTGAGCTTACGATATTTATACTTTATTTTACGCCTCAAAAAAGTCAGTGAGCATATGAAAAGTAGAAACAACCCAAATGTCTATCAACTGACAAATGGGTAAATAAAACGCAGTATATTCATACAGTGGACTACTATTCAACCTTGAAAACAAATCAAGTACTGATACATACTACATCATGCATGAACCTTGAAAACATTATGCTAAGAACGAAAAGAAGCTGGTCACAAAAGACCACATATTGTATAATTCTATTTATACAAAATGTCCATATCTGTAGGAACAGAAAGTGGGTTAATAGTTGCTTTAGCCTGCGTGGGTTGAGGGGAAATGGAAAATAACCAAAAGCGAATTCAAGTTTCTTTGGGGGAGGTGATGAAATTGTCTAAAATTGATTGTGTTGATGTTTCACAACTCTGTGAATTACTGAAAGCCATTCAATGGTATGTATACTTTAAATGGATGAAGTATATGGTATATGAATTATATCTCAGTAAAGCTGTTATAATAAAAAAAACTCAAGGGACACTGATAACTACAGTCATGATTAAAACACCTTAGGAAATTGGGCCCTGCAGTATAATAGTTAAGAACGTTGATACTTGAATCAGATAATGGTCTAATCCTGGCTCTGCCACTTACTAAGCAGGTGACATTAGGCAAGTCTTTAACCTGAGTCTCAATTTTCACCTAAATAGTACCTACCTCTTGAAGAGAGAAATGGGACAAAATAAAGTGTCAGTGGCTGAGAGATTCCAAACAGAGTCGAGAGGTTATTCTGGAGGTTATTCTTACACATTAAATAGATATCACCTTTTTAGTTAAGGCTTAACAGAGAGGCTGGAGGGAACTGCTTGAAAATGTAGAGCCGTGTTCCAGTAGCCATATTTCTTGAAGATGACTGTATATGATATAGCTTTCGCAGTGTGACTGTGTGATTGTGAAAACTTTGTGTCTAATGCTTCTTTTATCTACCTTATGGACAGAGGAGTAAAACATACGGATTAAAAATAAGTAGATGATGGGGGGAACAAATGTTGAAATAAATTTAGTAGATTGAAATGCTGTGATCAGAGAGGGGGAGGGTTAAGGGGTATGGTATGTATGAATTTTTTTCTGTTTTCTTTTTCTGAATTGATGCAAATGTTCTAAACAATGATCATGATGATGAATATACAGCTATGTGATAAAAAAGTATGTTCATATTGTATGTTGATTGGTTTTATTAATAAAAAATAAAATAAAAAATGGTACCTACCCCTTAGAACTTCTGTGAAGACATTTAATCAAGAAATATTTGAGTGTCTTTTATGTACCAGGTACAATAAATGAAAAATGTTGTAATAATTATCAACGAAGTATTGAGTCTTAAAGCCATTTTAGTGAAAGAGATGACAAGTACAGAGGACAACCTGAGAACAGAAAACCTTTGCCTTATGGAGCCACACCAGCATCTACAAAAGTAATGTTCATATTAATAACTCCTATTGATTAATATTGAATTGTATTCTCCTATTAAGAAAAAGACATTTATGGAGGATTTCCATCCAGACATATTAAAATCATAAAGGTTAATGATTAAAGGGTTGGCTTTCAGTTACCTAGAATATTTGGCAATTCAGAATCCTTTATGTGATCCATTCTGGAAAACTGAATTGTAACTGTAATTGGCATACAGACAAAACGAAAATACAAAAAGTGACCAATGGTTACATAAGTGCATGGCCAGTCTTTTATTTTAACGAATATTTGTTTTCCCAATAGAGAAGTCATCTTTGATCACTAAAAAATGTGTAATCCTTTAAAATGTTTTCAAATGAAGAGAGTTGAGAAAGAGGCAATTATAAATTAGTAACATACCCCATTCTAAGCATCTAAACCCCAAGATGTAGTTTAAAACCTTAGGCTCTGGAGCCAGGTCTTGATACGTGTTATCTGACCTCCCTGTGCCTCAGTTTCCTCATCTATAGAAAGAGTTGTCTCATAGCCTAGGAGGAGTAAATGAATTAAAACAACTAAAGTGTTTTAAAAAGTAAGAAGTCGGAAAAAAAATTAAGCAGTCCATAAATCACCATGGTTGGGCAACCAGCCTGATGGTTTCACATCATAAATATGCATAAATGATGAATATAATTTTTGTTAACTTTTGTGACGACTTTGGGAATCAGAAAACAGTTTCTCTTTCATGCAAAGAGATTAAGTAATGAGACTGGGTGATTAGATCCACGAAGACCCAATTGCCATGGTAAGAAAATAACAGCTACCAAAAAAAAGTTTCTACAGAATGAGAGAAAAGACATTATCAGGATATAAAGCTTTTGCCTTCCTGAATTCGAGGTGAATGTACTCTGAATTCAAGGTGAAAGGCAAAGAGACTGGACCAAACAGTTGTTGATAACAGTTAACATTAGTTAGTAGACATTTAATTGCACATAGGTGTTTATGCCTTTAAAAGTTGTTCAAAATTGGGGCGGGCCCCAGTGGCTCAGCAGGGAGAGTTCTCGCCTGTTGTGCCAGAGACCCAGGTTCAATTCCTGGTGCCTGCCCGTGCAAAAAAAAAAAACTTTTTCAAAATTGTGTAGATCTTATATTTGGCCCTTAGAAATTAGTAATTATGTTTTGTTAATTAAATAGACTTTTAAAAATAGAAAATCCACAATTGAATGGGAAATATGCCTATATTCTATTTTCTGTTTTGAGTAGGAAACCCTTTTGGCATCATACAGGCATTTCCTGCACACCTGCAGGCCTGAGGGAGGCTGGGTTCCTCGTGCTAGCCGCATGTGCCAGACCTGCAGAGTGATGACAGGCAGCACAGGCTGCTGCGTGCTCTGTTCACATTTGTGTCATGAATGAAATTGTTTCCTCTTCAGAAGGTATGCTCAGTTCTTGCTACTTCATTTACAGAGTCCGCCTTCACAGAGCATGTTTGCAAAGTACCCTAGTTGCCTTCCATCTGTGAGGAGGGTTATCAGATAGGCTCTCACACACTCCCAGTGCCTACTCTCGGGCCAGCCAGGGCTGCTTTTTCTTGGTGTGTGTTGGGGATCAAGGAGTGGGTGGGGACACAGCGTTTTATTGGTATATTTCTTTTTTGGCATGGGCAGGCACCCGGAATCAAACCCGGGTCTCTGGCATAGCAAGTGACAATTCTGCCACTGAGCCACTGTCGCACTACCCTGTTTTCATTTTTAAAACTGTTGAACAAGTACCATAAAAATAAGAAATTACAGGCGGGCCACAGTGGCTCACCTGCCATGACAGAGACCTGGGTTTGATTCCTGGTGCCTGCCCTTACAAAAAAATAAATAAATAAAAAATAAGAAATTACGTAGAAGCAAAAAGAAAAATTCATAATCCCACCGCTCAGAGACAACCGTTGTTACCAGCTTGATGTATTTGTTATATATTTCTTCCCAGGCATTTTAAAACCAGGTTTCTACTTTTTATTTTCTATTTTTCACCTTAATTGCTTTTTCTAGCTTTTGAAAGCTATGAGCAAAACAGATGTGTATATTGTAAAAAGAAATGGTCTCCCTAGCCTCACCCTCCAGAGTCACCACTGGGGACATTTGAGTTCTGCTCTTCCTGCCTCTATGGGCTTGCCTTGGCTTCTCAAACTCAGAGCTAATTTTGCTTAAACTGGATTTATCCTTTTTAATGTTTTTTTATTTTCTTGGCTTCAGAATCCTGCTAGCTGTTTTTTTTTTTTTTTCTTCTATTAAATTTTGAATGGAGAATTTTGAACCTGACAGACACAGATGGGATAATATAATGAAACCACTTGTCCCCACACCCGTCATGGTGTGTGCCACCATCATATCATTGCCAGCCCAACCCCACTCACATCTACCCTCCTCCCCTGCTCCAGCCTGTTATTTTGACCTGCTGCCTTTTTTTTAACTACCTTCAAGGGTCTTTGTGGGCCCCTCTCACATCACTTTCTTTTGTCATTGAGAAAGGGCCAAATGCCTGTCCTCCTGGGCTCAAAGCTTCTTTCTTGCTGTGCTCTGCTGTCTGTCCCAGGCCTGACCGGCTGACCCGGGCTTTCCCACTCACTTCGGAAACGCCTGGAAATTCCCAGACATTGGGTGTGCCAGCTTCACATGTTCAGCTCCTCATTCTCTTTCCTGTTAATGAAGGAGGCCATTGCTCAAATCATTTGGAAGGGGACAAGTGGAATTTACTACGTGGGTGTTCCTCTTCCATGCTGTTCGTATAAATTTAAACTTAGGATTCCTGAGAATTAGATTGAACATGACAAAAATTGCTGTGTGGGCAGTTTAGGTGAGTAATTGCAGTGATAGAGACCTTTGTAATACTAAAGGAAAGATTCTTGAAGCTGCTTAATTCCAGAAGGTGAGCTCATCAGTTCAGGAGTTTGTAACTAAAGGTCCACATTTAACTCGTTGCTGGATGGCAAGTAAATAAACAAGTAAATAACTGCACATACTTCAAATCCTGTCCTTCAAAGGAAACTCAGAATAATCTTGTATAGCCCCTCCTCAACTCATGGGTACCTTGCATTGCATACAGACTGACTTGTCCCAGATTTTTTTTCTTTGACTCCTTTTAAGTTTATGAAATATCCTCAAACCATCACCACGTCATGGCCATGGAGTACTGCCATGGCTTGCCGAACCAGTGGTCAGCTTCTGTGTGATTACATAACCAAATACCACAAAGAATTGGAAAACATCAGAGTTTGAGTTGTCTCTTTTACCTAGCAACCCAGTCATTGTTTCTACAAAAGACAGAGGGAATTTGCTTACCCCAACTGAAAGATAGAGTTTATTGTGTGGCTACAAGGTGATCCAAGCCCACTTGTTTCCAGCTATGGAGTCTGTCTTTAAGATTCATCAGAACCAGACTAAGGTGGATGCACTGCCTACAGGGCCTATCTCTGCCATGGACTAGATATCTGGAGGTCCCTTTCCTTCAGTCTTCTTGGTTGGATTGCCCTCTCTGAGTGTCCACAGCACTGTTTGCTCTCTTTCTTAAAAGGCTTTTGTGGTTGGGAAGACTAACTACAGGGTTAAGAGGGTGACCTAAGTCAGAGCATCATGTTTCCATGTCAGCCAGATGAAAGCCAGTTGGTAACTGGGAAATGCAACATCTGTTGCATCTGTCTGGGAGTCCAGTAGGTTATGCTTTTCATCATCTACCTTTGTTTACAAAACTAATGACTTCACCAAGGGGTTAATTAATTGTAGTTGCCTGTCAGTGCTGTTCTTGAGAGACTGTAGTCTTCCTCAGCCTCACTGTTTTCATCTTCAGTTCAGTGTAACCTTAGGCTGCATTGACAGAATCATGGTCTGCAAAGGGAGGTAAGGACAGAACGAGACTGTGCATGTAGTATATTTGATGAATGTCACTTCTGTTTTGAAACTCTCCCATGGTTTCCCATTGCACTGGAAATAAAATCTGAACACTTCACCCACACCCAGCAGGGCCTTTCTCATCAGGGCCCTGTCTCCCACGCTAGCCTGATAACTTCCAGTTCTCTCCTTCTATCCAGCCTTCTTCCTGTTCCTTAGAAACACTAAGCTTGCACCCACTGTAGGCCTCTTGCTCTCATTATTCTCCTGCCTGAAATGCTTTCCGCTCGTGACATCACATGCATAGTCCTTTTTAGACATAGATCCCAATATCCTCAGAGAGATTTTTCCTAACTAAATCTTAGGTTGACCCCAGGCATTCTCATCAGATTATCTATTTCATTTTTTTCAAAGTCTTTAATACTATTAAGTAATCTTGTCACTGATTGTTTATCTGTTATCTTTCTCTCCCCAAGGGAATGGATGTTGTCAGTCTCGTTCATTCCTGTGTCCACAGTTCCTAGAAGAATTCCTGCCCCCTGATGGGAGCTTATGTGTGAATGGCTGATTGAATAAGTGAAGATGGTCTAGGAGGTACAGTTGAGGAGTATGTTTGAAGGAGAATGATAAGAATTATTGGTTGAATCAAAGCCAAGCCGTGTAGGTATTGAAGCTGAAGGAGAGAAAATTCAGGGGGGACATGTGCCAATTCAAATCTGGTACTACTCTAGAAGTGGAGCCCAGTCCTGCTAAAAGAGATCTGCCACTTCCCTCATTTCACTCACCCAGACTGCTGTCCTCTGAAGAGAGAGGCTTGTTCTAGGCAACCCTGTGAGGGAGTCCCAGGAGCAATAAATGAAAATTAGAAAGATTTTGACTTCAAAATGAGGGGTGTGGTGGGGGTAGAATGTAACTACCATTGATTTCTGAGGACATTGTGGGCTGCGCTGGGACGTAGTGATTTCTCAGTCACCTGGCATGTGCTGACACAGGCTCACTGCTCTGGACAGAGCTGGAATAGGGTGGACCCAGACCCTGCTCATGCCACTAGACCAGGCAGTGTTTAGAATCCTTTTCAACCCATAGTGTCAATGAATCTGCCCTATTTTTTATTTTATTATTATTATACATTCATACAGTAAATGTCAGACCGTCTCTATAATGCACTTGTTCCTTTCCTTACCCTTCATACTGCTTACGGATGGAGGGGAGATATCTCATGAGGTGCCTGTGGAAAAGGTGTTGAGCTGTGGTGGAGAGTGCATTAGGAGCTATAAGAAGACACAGTATGTAGGTAAACCTGTCTAGGTCATCAGGAAAGTCCTGCTAGAGGGAATGGGCCTCACGCCATGATCTGAAGGACCAGTAGATGATATTTGGGAGAGAAATGGGGGAAGAGCACCCTGTTCAAGGAGAGCAGTGTGGACCAGGTTCTGGAAGTAAACAGGCATGATGAGTTTGAGCAGCTCTAAGAAGTTCCATTACAAGTGATTTGGGATGTAACTGGCATTACATCCCAAGCGCCAGGAAAGTTAAATGTGCTCAGGGCAGACCCACACAATGGCGAATTTTGTCCAAAAAGCTGATATTGCCTCATTGTAAAGCAGTGATAGAGCATAGCATATAGAGAGAGGAGTGGAAGAAGTGAGGCTGTAGGGAACCAGGCCAGTCAGGACAGCAGGAACCCCTAGAGGATTTGTATAGTTGGGTATGATAGCTGGATTTGTATTAGGAAAAAGCATTTTCTCCAATGTAGAAAATGGATTTGAGGAGAAAAAAATATGCATGGAGACCATTAAGGAGGTTGTTATGTCTTCCCCAAAAGAAGTAATGGTGACCCTGGCCAAGGCAGTGATGATGGATATGAGAGAAGTTCAAGAGATAGAGTTCAGAGTGATGATTGACCTGGGTCTGAAGAAGTTCTAGGTTTTTTGTTTGGTTGTTTAGCCACCTAGGTAGAAGTAATCCCACTTCCTGGGACAGACGACATAAGTACAGGAAGATCTTATATACGTAATCCAGAGTTCAGAGAAATCTGGGCTGGTGGATAGAATTAGGAGCCAAAAGCACAGGAATGGCACTTTGAATACCTGGGAGTGAATGAGACAGTCTGGAAGAGAAAAAAGAGCTAGAAGAGAAGACTCCCTGGCTCAGAGCTCAGAGATAGGCTGGCTTAGAAGGGACAAAAAAAAAAAAAGAAGTAGAGCCTGAGAAGGAGCAGCCTCAGAGGTCAGAGACCAAGAGTGGGTCCCAGGAGTCAAAGGAAAGTTTGCTCCAAGGAGAGAGAAATCACCTGGACTCAGCTGCTGCTGTAAAGCCAGGCCATGTCAGATATAAAAAGGTGTGAATTCAGCTACACAGAGGCTACTAGTAACATAGACAAAAGCAGTTATTTTATTTTTTGTTGGTGAGGGACGTTAAGCAGTGTTGTTCACCTACATTCTGGGTTAAATGGGTTTTCAGGTATCATGCATTGTATTGTTTTCTGTGAGGACTTTCCCACCATGGTTAAAAATAGCTTCTCTCTCTGGGACCCACCCAATGCAATGTGGGTCTTAATTCTTTTACTGGAATCTTCTATGAAGAAAATGAAGACAGAAAGCACAGAGAGACAAATATGGAGAGCAGAGAGATGAAAACAAGTGAAGAATGCAAAGCGAGAGAAATTCTAAGACACTAAGAAAAACCCACAGGACACAGAAGAGGTCAGAGGGGTGTCTCCGGAGAAGCAAGCAAGGACATACAGAACCTAAAAGCAATGGAACCCGGGAGCAAAGGGCCAGCAGATAACTTCCCATGTGACAGAGGAACCCAAGATACCATTGGCCTTTCTTCAATGAACGTGTCCTCTTGCTGATGCCTTAATTTGGACCTTTCCATGGCTACCTTAGAATTGTAACTTGTAAATTTAATAAATCTACATTGTTAAAAGCCAAAAAAAAGCCTCTCTCACCATTGTCCAGTCTTGGTGGGTGAAGGTGACCAAAATCCAGAAGGCACTGATCTCACTCATGCTAAGGGAAGCCTAATACATCCCCATCGTAATAGGAGGCAACACTAGTAGTGCTCACTTCTAATACAGGCCTTTGAGTGCTTTGGAAATCACTCTGCTACCAGCTAAAGTTGTGTGTAAAAAGAAATTGTTGGAAGTTCTCAGGAGCACTAGATGTTAGTTTAGTGGTTAGTCTTTAATCATGTCCTGCTACTACAAGAGGCTATGGAAGTTGACAGTAGGAATGAAAAGAGCTGATGGGAACAAGTGTGTGACTGTGAACAGAGCTGGAGAAGTCCCTGACAGGACTTATGAATCCATAGTCCAGAATGTGGCTTCCATCAAATCATAAGATAGGGAAGGATTTTGAGCTATGGCCCATTGAGAAGAAAAATCAGGTTTTATCGTTGTTTAGGAGTTACAGTGACAATGTGGGGTAATCAAGGGAGCAAAGGCATTGAGTCCAACCTGGTTTCAAATCTGGGCTTTATCACTTACTTGCAAGGTCCCCTTGGACAAATGACTTGGAACTTCTCTGAACCTCAGATGATTCATCTGTGAAGTACGGTTAGCACAGTTGTTGTAAACATTAAATTAACATGTGTGGGGCCCTTGCATAGAGTAGGCATTTAATAAATGATTTGCTACTGCTATCCTTATCACTTTTATTATCATCAGTGTCATCGTTACATGTGTTTAGTTGTTATTGATTACAAAGTACTCTCACATATGTTCTCAGTGAAGTGAAAGCAGATTTCAACTCAACGTGTCCCCCTATTCATTTGTAACCTTCCTCATCAGCGCACCAGTAGCATCATATTGTCATTTGGTATATCTGCCCACCGCGTTGGATTGTGGGCCCCTGAAAAGGAGGGACCACCTGCCTCATGTGTATGCCCAGTTCTGGCATAAATGAGGGGCTCTGTTGCCATGTATCCTGGATCCTTGAAAGGAAGCACTTTCTCTCAACCAGAGCTCTTCAGAAAGGGAGCAAGTGGCTTTAAGAACAGGGGCCCCCACCTTGAAGATATATCCAGGGCCACCTGGCAAGAACACATAGGAAAGTGACTGAGCTGGCTGGGAGGCTAACTTAGACGAGATGATCTCTAAGCCCCTGAGTCACTCAGATTCTCTTAGTGTTTTAATTGGATGAAGCAGCTCTGATATCCTCTGAAGTTCATTCAAAGGGATATTTGTGTTTATCTAATTTTGTGGACCCTGTGCAAGTGAACCAGGCATGGTCTGCCTTGAAAATTCTTTCTGCTTCCACTGTTCTTCAGAACTCACAGGATTCACCTCAATCTCAATAGGTGAACATTTTAAATTTTTAAAACACTTTAGAAAAAAAAATTATAGAGACCTTTTTAGAGCCATGAGAAAGCCACAGCAGAATGCTGCAGAACCACGGAGCAGAGAGTACACCAGCCAGAGACTTTTGGAGATGAAGAAGGAAAACGCCTCCCGGATGCTTTATAAAACAAGAAGCCAGGAGAGAAAGCTGAGAGACTTTGCCACGTGCCCTTCCAGCTGAGAGAGAAACCCTGAATTTCATTGGCCTTTCTTTGAGTGAAGAATGAATGTATATATATAGAGAGAATATATAAACCATAAAACCATGGAAACAAGAAATTGAAAGCAAGAAAACATGAAGAGAAGAGAAAGACCAACAGATACTGCCATGTGCCTTGCCGTGGGACAGAGGAGCCAAGGATCTCTGGCAGTCAGTCTTTAGGAAGAAAGCATCACCTTGATCATGTCTTGAAATGGATATTTTTCCCAGACTCTAAACATGAGCAAATAAGTTCCTATTGTTGGAGCTGGACAATTTCATGGTATTTGTTTTTCGCAGTCCAGGAAAGTAAAACAGATTTTGGTGCAAAGAGTGGGGTGTTGCTATTGCAAATACCAAAAACGTAGAAACACCTTTGAAATTAGGTAATGGGTACAGATTGAAAGAATTGTGTGGTGCTTGATAGTAAAGGCTTAGATTGCTTTGAAGAGATTTTTGGTAGAAATATGGATGCTAAAGTTACTTCTGATGGGACTTTTTATGGAAATGATGATTGTGTTATTGGTAACTGGAGAACTGGCAGAAAACTTAGAGAAATTGAGTTCTGATGTTGAATGGAAGCCAGAATTTGAAAGTGATGAACTTGGATATTTAGCTGAGGAGATTCCCAAGCTAAGTGTGGAAAGTGCAGCCTGGTTTCTCCTTGCAGCTTATAGTGAAATGCAAGAGGAAAGAGATAAGCTAAGAACTGAACTGCTGGGTACAAAGAAATCAGAAATTAAGGGTTTGGAAAATTCTGAACTTCCAGAAAATGAGCCCCCTGAGACTAGTGCTCCTTGTAAAGGTTTAACTGAACACAGAACCTGTTAGCCATTTCAATCCCAAGTCAGGATTGGAAATGCAATTATCCTGGAAGGATTCATGGAACGTTCTTTTATCTAATGGTTGGGATGCTTGTGTACTACATACAAAACAAGTTTTTTTGTGAGATCTGTCTGAACGAAACCAATGCCAACCTGAACTAAAAGAGACAGAAAAAGGACAGATTGAAGGGAAAATCACTTCAAGGGCAGTACCATGCAAGCTGAGGTCTGAACCAGACATTATCTCAGGTCAAGACAGCGATCCACCCAAATATATGGAAAGAGAAGAAGTGCCCAGACACTTGGAAAGGGTGGGCCTTCCACCCATTGTTCAAGAAGAGTGCTGTCATCCCAGTGTTCTCAAAAATTGGAGTCTATGTCCCTGTGGAAAATGTGGCCACCATTCCAATGCATTGACAAGGGTGAAACTGTGCCATGATATTCCAGAGAGTTTGGCAGCCATCTGAATCTTGAAGAGGATGGAGCTTTCACCCATGTTTGGGGAGAGCATGGCTGTAGCACAAGCACTTAGAAACGCTGGGGCTGCTGCTCCATAAGGCCCAAAGGATGAAACATCATTCCAAAGATGACTCTCAGACCTGGAAATCTAATGGAGTATGCCCTGCAGGCTTTCGGAATTGCTTGGGATTTGTTTCCCCTTACAATTTCTCCCTATGTGAATGGAAATATTTACCTTATGCCTGTTGCTCCTTTGTATATTGGAAGCAGATAATTTGTTCTATAGGGTTCATGGGCCACAGATGGAAGGGAATTGTGCCCTAGAACAGACCACACCTATAATTGATTTTGATGAGAATTTCTGCTTAGTACTGTTACTGATATGACTTAAGCTTTTTGGATACCAGAACATGTTTTTTGGGGGGGCCTAGAAGGTGAACTATGGTGATTTGGAGCTATATGTACCCCCTGTTCTTAAATTTAATAAATTTCTGTGGGTGTGGACCCTTTGTAAGTAGGACCTTTTGATGAAGCCACTTCAGTCTCCAGAGACTAGTGCTCCATATGAGGGTTTAACTGAAGAGGCAAAAGAGGCAAACGTGAAATGTCCTCAAACCGTAATTGCTTTTTATGACAAGGGACCAACTTGGCATTCTGGTCCAAAGATGAAGCTGAATTAATTGTTTGGATTGCTTTTTATGCATCTTTATATATATATATATACACACACATACACACACACACACACACACACACACAATCTAGATCTTGGTTTTTTTTATTTAATAAAGTGAAGAATAACTATTCTAATGGAAATCAAGTTTGATATGTTTGTTTTGCAGTAGTATTATTGGGGGAGTTGTTAGGTTTTTACGGGGGTATTGGTTTTTGTTTTGTTTCTGCATCAATATCACTGGTTACTTTGAACAAATAAAAGATTTCTGTAGTTGCTTCATTTATCAGGATAAAAAAAATTATAAAGTACTTTTATCTGGAAAACATCAAATTGCTCCTAAACATTCTGGCAGCATTTGCTATATAATCTTGTGGGTTTATATTTTATCTTTCATTGAATAAAAACTTCAGTGGCACTAAAGTTCTGTAAGTTCACATTATGTAAATATATGTGATAAAATATTTACTTAGGGTTTCCATTAAAAAGGTCCAAAGCAGAGAATAAGACAGCTTCTTTTTCCTGGTTTTAGAGGCTCTGCTGGGAATTCTCAGTGAAATTTAAATCTCTCAAATATGTTTTGATTGGCCTCCCACATATTTTATCTCCTGTAATGACCTCTTTGTCAGTTTGTCAATTTTGACTAAGGACAGAAAGTTCATGTGTAGTAACAACAGAGACTGAATTTAAAATTATGGTTTATATCATGATGTAATAATCCTCTCTTTTCCTTTAATCAATATTTACCTATTAGACCAATATATTCTAATTCTGACTTCAAATGGAGGCACTTTATTTTACCTTCTCCAAGTGTTGGTTTTAGGTACTTGGAATATCAGAACTGGAGGTCGAGCCAGGTGAGACCCTTGGTGGCATTCACTGAGGCGTTAGTTCCTCGATCGTCGCAGGGCAGGCTTGGGGCTCCCAAGGACCCGGTGACGCGGCGGCATGGCTCTCAGGACTGAGGCGCTCAACTTTTGGAGCCGCCCTGGTTCCTCTTAGCTTTCCAGACAGCCCTTGTCTCTGTGGGAAACGGGTTTATTGTATTATCCACAGCAGCCAGGATCTCTTAGGTGGACTTAAGTTTTCCCCAATGTAATAATGTTAGTTTTGGATGGAAAAACCTATGGCTCTGGATGCCCTGAAAGGAAGATTTTCTCTGGGTGTGAGACTGGGTGAGAAATGGGGAATCCTATATTGTGTTCCTTACCTGAACCCCTTATTTTAAGTATCCCATGTTTAATCATTTCTCCATTTTATAAAATGAGGGAAGAATAATCCCCCACTTTAAAACAGACCAAGAGTTAATAAATAGCTACAGAATTTACAGCTAAAATGTGTGATACCTCAGGACTGCTATGCAGTTGACCCAAGGGGCAGAGGTGATGTGTTCATAAGCTCTTCTGAGTCGGTTGTGCCTTGATTAGGACTCTTCAGTGAATCATAACAAAAAGGGAATTGATTGGCTCAAAACTGCCAAGTCCACAGGCAGACTAGTTTCAGGTTCAGTGAGATCCCAGAGTTCAAATGAGGTCATCATGATTCTCCCTTTATTTCTTAGACCTATTTTTTTTTTCTTATATTGGAATGATTACTTGGCAGAGATGTTTCTTGGCAGCCTCCAGGCTTATATGATCTTTAGTGTCTGGGATCCCAGGAGAGGGACCCTCATTCCTGAAATCTCTATCAACCCCTAAAACAAATTCAGGATAAATCTTGTGGGTCGTGCACTTGGGCCTGGACCAGTCGCTGTACCCAGGGATGGGGTGTAGTGGGACTGCAGCAAGCACATGCTTACATTTAAGCAAACCCAGCTGTGTGCTTGTTTCTTCAGAGGTCTTCTGCTTGTCCAGTGTGCAGTCTTGAAACTATACACTTATTTTACATGTGTACTGTTTCTTATATTCTGTTCATTTTGTACATTTTCATGTATACACACACACATATATATATATTTCTATATTTTACAAATGACTTATGGGATGTTCAGCTGCAAGTCTTATGTTTATAACCTAATTATCCCCCACCCCCAACCCCACCTAAGCTACAGATCCACTAAAGTCTGATTGACCAGCCTGGGTCTCTGTAGGACTGGCTGAGAAGGCAGGGCCTGTTGAAAGACAGCTAAAGGACAGTTTCCAAAGAGTGTGTGGGTGGAGTACGTCTCTTACTAGAAAGAAAAAAGCAGCAGGCAAATAAACCAGTGATTGATTCACTCACTCAGCAAATACTTACCGAGTGCTACTGTGTGCCGGGCACTGGGCATGTAACAGGGAACCTTCCCCAAAGGCCTGGCCTTGCTAGAACTTCTGCTGTCAGGAGAGAGGCAGATGAGACCTGTCAGCCAAGAAAGACATGCTATGTATCAGGTAGTGATTAGAGCCCTGAGAAAGGGCCCTGGTTATCACCATCAGAGGCAGATGAGGGGCTTTCGCTCTGCAGAGGACAGAGGAATATCTTCCTGTCTGGGGATTCTCTTCTAGTGGACACTCTTTTTCTTAAAAAGTAAAAATTTGATAGGCAGGTCCCGTGATGAGATTATTCCAGTGTGGGGAGAAGCTGAAACCAAGGAAGCATCTGAATGGGGTGAAGTACAAACTGTTCAGGGAAGGGCAAGAGGCTTCCCATGTGAGCTGCCTGAAGAGCATGTGGAGGGAGGAGGGGCCCAGAAGGCTGACAGGGCAGATGGTGTGAAGTCAGGCAAGGACATGACCAACAGGCTAAGGGTGACATCGTCGGACCATGTTGAGAAAGTTCACTAGCAGCAGCAGGGAAGGTAGGTAAGAGGGGCAGAGGCAAGGTGGGGAGGCCAGGTGTGGGACTGACTAAGGATCTTGGCTTGTGGGAATGGGCAAGAAGGGCAAACCTTTCAAAGGCAGAGTCTGCAGGATTTGGAGATTAACTCACTTCTAGTGTCCCGGACAGATTTCCTCATCATAAATGAGCCATGTGTTCCTTGTAGGGCTAGTGATGCTTACTCAAAGATAAGAACCCTTTAGAAATGGGAGAAATCTTGTAAAAATGGTTAATTTTGTTTATTCAGGATTTAAATCCTATGCTCTTGGGTGGACAATGAAGAAAATAACAATTGTACAAGTCGCAGGAATAGGTAGAATGCCCAGCAAGATGAAACTGTAGGCCCATGCTCTAGGGCCCTGTTAGTGGCATGCATTCCTGGGGGTCTTCCCTTGCCCTTCATACCAGGCCAACAGTCCTTCTTTTGTGTTTGCAGGCAACTTTGAAGTGGGAGTTCACATCGCTGACGTGAGTTACTTTGTCCCTGAGGGATCCGAGCTGGATAAAGTAGCAGCCGAGAGAGCCACAAGCGTATACTTGGTACAGAAGGTAAAGATCAGTCTCCAGTTTAATCCTTGGATTGAAAAATGCACTTCCATTTAGTCCTCTCCCTTTTCTCAAAAAAAAAAAAAAGTTGAACAACAATCTTGTCTAAACATCTTTTCTCACTTCTAATGAGGTAAAAATGTGAGAATATTCTTTTGGAAAAAAAAGCGTCTTCCCTGGGCAAAAGCATGCCCTCGGTTACTGTGTTTTTTCCTGTGGGACACTTCTATGTTAAAGAGAAACCAGACTGAAGAGAGGCCAGAGAGAGACACAGGTGTTCATCTCAGGCCCTCAGACTGGCTCTGCCACGTGCACAGCCAGTGGTCAGCTTCAGAAAGAAGTGAGCAAAGGATAGCTGCTTTCAAACTAATGCTCCAAGGCTGTAGTCAGTGAATATAGCCCACACCAGGTGCCGGTTTTTATAAAGTTTCATGGAAACAGAACCATACCCATTTGTTTATGTCTTGTCGTATCTTGTTGATGACTGCTCTTGCACTACAGTAGTAGACTTGAATAGTGGTGACAGGGACCATATGGCCTGTAGAACCTAAAATATTTACCATCTGGCCCTTTAACAAAAAGTTTGCAGAACCCTGTTCTAAAGGGTGGGGCTAATCTGGTCTTGCCCTGTCCTTTACAAGATAACCTAGTCCAGCCAAAGAAAAGCACAGGCAGATAAGGAGGAGCTCTGGACTCTTCATTCCAGTCCTGTCTCCACCACACACCACAGAGACAGGGGAAAGCGAACAGTCCCTGAATCTGTAGACCTCCCTAGGTTTATCTGTGCTATGAAGGAACTGGACAGATGGAACTGGACAGATCCTTTCAAAACATCTCTTCCAGTCTATGTACCTTTGCCTGGCACATCCATAAAGGTAACCTGAAGAACCCTTGTGTCTAACAGGTATTTATTGAGCACCAATTATCTACCAAGCACTGTACTAAGCCCTGGGGACAGTAGTGGATAAGACCATTGGAAAGTTAATCTACCCCTCCTCCAGGTTTCTTTCTCCTCCTTCTAACAGCCTTTGTTCATCTGCTCATTTGATGCATCTTACTTCTTTGGTTATATCTTGACTTGTACTTCCTGTCAACTTCCCTGAATTCAGCAGTCCAGTTTTGGATTACTGCCTCTACTAGCTTGAACCTTCCCTCATCTCAACCTGCATGCTCTAGGATGGACTGCTGGTATTTGCTCATTGACTACACTCAGGTGAGAGGTATTTCCCCACCCCACCCCCACATATACCATGACATTTTGGGAACTGGATACCCTTTGTCTGGTTCCCATCTCTCAGCAAGAAGAGATCAATCCAAGGGCCAAATCTACTACATTCTTAAAACTTCCCAGTGTTACCACCCAGGGAAAAGGGACAGCTTCCCAGTTTGCCTCTATTGCCTAATCTTGTTGGCAGCTCCCAGTGGCAGCCTGAATGCCCACACAACTGGCAAAAGGGCAAGTCAGGCTCTAAGCTCTGCCCTCCTAAGCAGCATGTCCTGGTAGGACATTGTGCTTCTGGCTCCTGCCTCTCTTAACTCCTAGAGAAATTCACCCTGCTGCCTGCTCCAGATGGAACTGTTTAGTAGGGTGCCAAGCTATAGGTTTGAGAAAACCATCAGCACAGAGACCCTGGAGAGAGGCCCTGGAGAGACAATTCCATTAACCCCAACGTATATGAACCTGTAGATCTTGGTACCAGCACTGAGCCACATCTGCAGGATCAGCGGCCCCCCTCTCTTAGTTGTGACCTCTATTCGATCCCCCACTCCTTTTAAAACAAGTGATTGAGAAACTAATACTTCTAGCCTCCTGAACCCCCACTCCCTGCTGTTCCCCAGAATGGAATGGCTCTCATGGGGACGTGCTGTGTCTAGACTCAAGCAGGGCTGGCCACTTGGGGTCCACGTCTCCTGCCCACCCTGGAGATGCCAAGACTCCTAGGGTCCCAGTAAACCCACCCTACTCTTACCATGCCTGAGCCCTGGCCATGAAGAATAATAAGTCTCATCCTGGCAATACTAAAGCGGTGGTGGATCTTCATAAGAACCCCCATTCTCCTGGATTCCGTTTTCCCAGTTAGTGGTCTGGAAACTGTCATTAACTATGTCATGTCAGTTCTGCCTTCAGGATGGTCCTGTATCACCTCCACCATACCCACCACCTCCCTATCACATAGAGGCAGAGGTGCTGTGCCCATATTCCAAATGCATAATCAGTCTGGGGCCCCAGTTTCATAAGGTTGTCCAACTATTGTAGTATACTATCTTTTCAAACCTGAAACCACAGCTCCCTAAGTAGGCATCAGCTTGTGTCAGGGGTTTCTTCACCTCTTCCTCTTTCTTCTAAAGCCTACTTCTGCCAGGACTATTACAACTTCAAAGTGGCCATCATCTGAGGTTCCCACCAATTCCCACAGACCTGAGACCTTCTGGATCCTTGCTCTGATACACAGGATTAGGACCCTTCCACCTCAGCCATACCTGGCAGCAAGTGTGCCATGTGGAAGATGGACTTCCAGATGTACCTCAGCCAGGTCAAATAAAACATAATGCCATTTGGCCTTTGAGTTCCCAGCCATCTGCTACCAATAAAAGCACAAGCTCCCTGCTAAACAGAAAGGTGGTCACACAACTGAATGTCATCATTCATTTCCCCAGCCTAGCCTTGGACAGATCTCCAGTACTCTCCCACCTCATACACACATGGTCCTGAACCACTCATAACCACAGTTTTCATGCCAACCCCAAGAAGAGTGTTGGAGAGACCTTGGGCTCCTGTTTCTAGCAAAGTGCCTACATGATGCCCACAGATGTGTCAGCAGCTGTGGAACAGAAGTCCTCCAGGACAATCCAAAATTTCCAGGGATTTCTGGTTTTTACCAATTGTTGCCAACAGTTTGTCTTATGTTTCCAACCTCCCACCCTAATAATTAGCCTCTCAAAAGGGCAGGGACTCCTTTAGGCCTTGATCTCAGCCATGTCTTTCACAGGGATAAAGATCCTGTTACCTGTGACCCAAGCTTGCCCCCCCTCATCTAGCCCAACCCAACAATTGACGACAGTGTCTTCAACCCCATTGGTAGAAGTCACCCTGTCTGGCTCCCTCTGCTCCCACTTCCAAGATGGACTCTCCTATACCAAATGGGTACCAGAGCTGTCATCTGCCATGACTGCCTTCAATATAGGGAGGTCCTTCATAGGGGGACCTAGCCCCTCCTCTTCCCTACCCCAGGCCAGTGCTCTCTGGGTCACTAAAACATAGAATATTTGAACCAAATCCCAGAATTTCATCTGCTTCAGGAGAATAGGACAACTGGCTTCTCCAGGGGTTCAGCTTTGCTTATCATTTACACTTCTGAGTGATCAGAACTACCATGTGGGTGCTTTCTGCCATCCAAGAAATATGTATACTATTGGGATGGGGTTGTGGGATGGAATTGATTAGAATTGTGAAATTCTGAGTTAGCAATTGTGATCATCCAAAAACAGTTACAATTAACAGAATGTGCCATGGGCAGTTGGTCACCTCTGCCCAGTGATGTCTAAGAGATCCAGACCCTTCTGAGGCTACTCAGTGAGAATGTTTAGGTGTATCCTCATCTGAACAGGGAAGTTCCATGCCAAAGATTTTGCTTGAGTCAGTCCAACCATCTCCCTCTGTGACCTGTTCAAACCTTAAGGCAGTATTTAAGAATTTATCTTTGACCCCCATCCCTCAAAATGTCTATTACACCTGGGCCCAAGTGTGGTTTAAGATAATGCAGCACAAACTACTCATGACCTACAAACGTCTCAACACCAACACACTAGACTTGCTCTCTGACCTCAACTCCCATGGCTGTAAACTCCCAGGGCCATCCCCATTTCATGGCTTTCAGTATGAATGGCTCCCCAGGAGCACAATTCCGTAGTGCTGGCCCTCAGTTTGTGTTTGTATCTTTGGAGTACCTGATCAACACTTGTTAATTTCATGTCTACCTCACCTTCACTCATAGCCAGATAGGTTCTATCAACCTGGTACTGAAAGAATTATCTTTGATACTCACCTACTAGCAATATTCTTTGTCCATAGTTTTCTTCATTCCTTTATCTAGATAAAGCTGTTCATAGTAACTAGCTTCAGCTTCTGGGATTCTCTCAATATGAGGAAGCCAACTGATACCTGAATTACCATGAATTATCTAGAAGAGCCTTGGGTTTTCTAGCAGGCCGAGAGTAATGAGGAATATACCCGTCAACCCTGGGTCTTACAAAGGACATCCACATGAAGATGCTATTTGACTCTCTTCTCAATTCCTGCACACTCTCTACTAGTACCAAGAGCTAGAGGACCAAAACTCTGGACATTTGAAAGTGCCAAAGGTCATTGGCTTCATGGTCTTCCAACTTCACCCACCATCAGTGGATGCTTGCCAGCTCGTCTGCTCCTCCACACTGCAGTCAGCTTACCAAGACCTGCCTGGTCAGCCTGAGACAGGGACCCCATGTATGTTCTAGTTTGGGACATCTGGCAATGTGTTGGCCTTTCCTTTGTTGGGAAAGGTATAAGAAAGACCCACCTTTCACCTCAGAAATGTGCAGAACCTGCCAGAATGGTTAAAATAAGAGACAAAATACCAAGTATCCCTGAGGATGTAGAGTAATGGGAATACTCACTGCTGGGGGAAAGGTATATTGGTACAGCCACTTTGGAATACTGTCTGTATCTTTTAAAGCTTCTGACTCAGCAGTCCTACTTCTAGGTATATGCCAAACAGAAATGTATACAGTTGTTACAAAAAGAATATACAGCTGGCTCATTGCAGAACTATTCAAAATAGCCAAAAAACTGGAAACTATCCAATATTCATTGACAACTGTAGAATGAATGAATAAATAAATTGTGGTATCTTCACACAGAGGAATGTTATGCAATAAAAGAATGAACACACACACACAAAAAAAATGAACACAAACAATGGGGAAAGAAACCAGATCCAAGAATACATGCTGTATGATTCCATTTCTAAAAAGTTCAAAAACAGGCAAAGCTAATGTGTTCTATTAGAAGTCAGAATTGTCATTACCCTTGGGAGACAGAGGGCCCAAGGGGTGGGATGGGGAGGTCGTCTAATGGTTCTTGATCTAGGTGCTGATTACACAAGCACTCCATTTATGAAAATGCATGGAGCTTTTCATGTATGACTTCTGCACTTGTCAATATGGATGAGGGACTCAGGTTGGAGGCATCCAGTCAACATTCCTGCTGTTGACCAAACCCAAGGCCTCTTAGAGACATTAAAATTCCTTTTATTTACAAAACTATAGTGTTATGATAGAAAGAGAAATGAGAGCAACAATCTCTCAAACTTTAAAGGCCATATCAAGTGAATAAATGTGAAATGTTCTTTGCATGTAGAAAAGTTTAACTCTGCCCTTCAGATTCAAATAGGTAAGAATTTTAGACACAATTAGAAGGTTCTTCCTCTAAACAGGTGGCTTTGTCTTGTCCAGATGCTCCGTTCTTTGAACCAAGAATTATGTTTCAAAATAAGAAAATGGAAAAATAAAATTGGATTAAATAGCTAAGCGTGTTTCCTTTTCTGTTCCTTTAGATTTTGTGGTTGTTCTGATTGTAGAAGTTCTCTTTGGGGCTGGAGAGTTGAGACTCTAATTCCCAACTCTGAAAGTGGGGAGCTGGTGGAGAAAGGGGCCCCGCACCCCCTGTTGCCTCACTCCGAGCTACAGCGCGTTCACTGCCCTGCACCGCCTTCTGCTTGGCAGGAGCAAGCTCCGGCCTGCAACCTTGGACAGCAGCAACTCTGCCTTCTGAGTCCTTTGAACCATTGCTCTGACCTTTCTTCCTCCTCCTTTTTGTTTCTTGAAGGACTGTGTCCAGGAACTTTTCTGCTGTTTTCACTTTACTTTGCCTATAAAGGTCTTCTTAAGAACTGGACGAGCTGCTTTTTCCTCCTCCAGATTCTCTGCTTTCTCATTTGGCTGAATCAATTCTCCCAACCTCATCCAATGGGGGAGGGAGTGTAGGAGTTGGGGGAAGGGACGGGGCATCTGTAGTGAAATGTGGCACTGATTTTTTTCATTCAGGGGTTATTGACATATAAGTAACTGATGTCAGAATTACAGTCTGAACTTGATTTAGGGAATCGTCCCATTGATTAGGACAGTGTACAGGGAAACAGGTCTCAGGGTCCATATACCATCTTACTGTCTTTTAAACAAAATTCTTTTTGTCGGGTTTTTGCTCACAGTAATAACTATTTGGTTATTCTTGTTAACGAGAGAAGAGATAAATTGAAATAGTATCTATTTAAATCCCATGGGAAAAAACACTGCTCTTGTGACAAAAGATGATCCTGTTAGAACGGTGGACAGCTGCCTACCTGAACTTAGGCCTGACCTTCTCAGAAGGACATTGCCTCTGTCCAGTTCATTTCTCTCTACCACCATCTCTGGGAGGGAAATACAATGCAATCACATATTTTTAAAGGTTATTTTTAAGTTTATTTTTTAAAATAAGTGAATTACATTTTTAAAGTAAAAGAAAACCTAAACAGTTGAAATCTAAACCTAAATTTTCTGCTTCTTGGCCCTAGCACTCATGTTATTTTAGGTGTGAAACAGCTCAAATGAAAGCTCACCCATAAATCTCTACAATATTTTATTGGTACTACTTTATAATAGAGATCAAAGATTGGGATTGGAAGCTTGTCTTCATGTGGAATCCAGCAAGTTTTAAGATGTTCCTTTCTGACACCAGCAGGTTGTCAAAGTGTTGATGTTTTGTTAATGTCAAACTGTGTAGCAAAGAGTTGATCAAGTTCTGAATTCATGGGAGTGTTGATATGAAAAAGAAAACTCTCAAGACAGAAATGTTGGCCGGCAAATGAATCATCTATTTCCTTAAGTTGTTATTTCAGTCTGTGAATGGGGAGCTAGCTGAGTCTTCCTTACTGTTCAATCCTCGAAGGCCTCAGGAAAAAAGGAGAAAACCTCACCAAGTTGTCAGATTCCAGATAGGGGACCAGACTGGCAGATGGGCACTGAGAGTGAAGGGGGCTTTGAGTGGTGAGCCAGCCAGGGCCTGGCCCAAAAGGGGCAGGAGTGGCCTCTGTAGCCCCCTCCTGACAGTGAAGAACCCCCTGTAGGTTGTTGATACCTGGTCCCTTTGAGCTGTCATAGCCCTCATGTCACTGCTGGTCCTTCCGCTTCCTTCTTCCTCTTAGATGATTGATTCTTTCCCTCTGTGGCCCTTTCTGTTGGTCACAGGGCTGTCCTGGCTAACCTGCCGCTGAACTTGGCCTGCCTGCTTGCTGTGGCTTTAGCAGATGTTTCTGCTCTCTGAGACTAATATAAGATTTTATAGTCTTGTTGGTACCCCCACCCAGCTGCCTTGGGCAGTGGTATATTTACCTAAATGATCAATTTCTCTCAACTCTCCCAAGCATAGTCCAGAATGCTTAGAAAGTTAGTGTCCTATCATCATCCCCCTTTTTCTATGGCCAGCTTTCAAGTTCTGCCCTGACTCTACTTTGATCCTGGCCCTGAAGCTTGGCTTAGCACCTTTCAAGCCCCGTTTCCTTTTCTGCTGTCTTATCTGTCTTCATTTAGGCAGCATTTATTGAGCACCACCAGTTGTGCACCAGGCATTGTACCAAGTGTCAAAGATGTAAAGATGAGAGAGGTTGGCCCTGGGGAAATAAGAGGAGGCAATCATGTAACAAACAACCACAGAGTACCCCCTAAGGTGAGGAAGTAATATGCAGGAGAGAGAAGTTATGTTTACCTGGGTTGATGGTAGGAGCGGAGCTTCTAGAAGGGTGAAAAAGGCTTCACAAAACAATTTATTTTTGACTAGTGTTTCAGAATTTGAGTGGAAAATTTCTAGGCAGACAAAAAGTCGGTGTGGAAGGCATTCTGGGCAGAGGCAACAGTGTGTACACAGATGGGAAGACTAGGAAGAACATAGCGCATTCAAGGAGCGGTATGTAGTTTGGACTTGCTGGAGTAAATGGTGCAGGGACAGCCAAGAGATGAGGTTTCAGAGATAGTCTGGAGTGACGGACTTAAATCTTGAGGGCAAGTAGGAAAATCATGTGGTCTTGTTTGGTTAAGATAGAAAATCACCTTAGCATCCATCTAGCTACAGGATAGTGATGCAAGAAGTAGGGGGGAAAAAGAAATAGGGAAATTGTCATCAGTGCCAGAGTCCTTTCCCCACAAGACATGGCCCCTTTAGGAAGCTAACTGAGTCTAGTTAATGGAGTATCCCCCACTAACCCAAAGCAGACATCTTTACTCACAAAATCTTAGGGGAGTCCCCCAATGTTATAGTTTCTAACTGAACCCCAGGACCAACCACTTGGGCATTAGATATCTTCAGCCTAGTGTCAAAATGGGCATCCTGAACAAGAAGCATGTCACAGTCACCCCCAAATTGTAGTCCCCTCCCAATTCTGGCAATCCACGTCACATGACAAGGACCAGGGAAAAGCAAAGGGTAGAGAAGTGGAAGAAGTTAGCGTCTACTATTATCTTTGACATGTCCTTGGAGATGGAGTCCTGCGGGCTGCCTGCCAGCTTGTTTGATGGTCTAGACCACCTATGACCCTCGGCCCCTGAAGGGTCCAGACTTTCCCAGAGACTTCTCAGTCCCTCAGAAAGTATTTGGGCCCTCTCTCAACAGCAGGACAAGCAAAAAATCAGGATTGCCTGAATTCAATTTTGGAAAAGTGAAGGCTGTGTGTCTTATTATGAATGGGATTGCAGATTATCATCAGGTGGAGTTTAGTAAATAAGAAAATGCAGAAGTCTGGAAAATAATAAGGAAATCTTATCCAGAATAATTTTGACCCCAGAACTCTGTCACTTAAGTAGACACAGTGGCTTAGGGGACTATCAGAATATGTTCCAAGAGGAGCACATGTCACACGTGAATAGTGGAAGATGTACAGGAAAAGGCTCATTCAAGAGAGATTTCAAATGTGAACCTGTAAGACCCGGTACCTGAAAGTAGCAGGGAGAGGAGAGTGGAGGAATCATGAGGAAACACCCAGTTGTGTTTTGAGGGAAGTTTGTGTGTGTGTACATGTGGGAATTTTTTTTTAGGGGGGTGGGATTTCAGGATTTTTTGTTTGTGTTTGTTTGCTTGCTTATTATATTAACAGAGGAGCAGATACAGAGAGGAAAATGCCAAACTTTGCTTTCTACGTGCAGAGTTTGAAGTGTCTGTGGAATGTCCAGATCAGAGTGTCCACAGTAGAACAAGATGGAGGCATCTGGAATTACCAGCAAGGGTGGGGCTTATAATACAGACATGGAGGGGATTCATGTGTCAGTGGTAGGGAAACCAGGAATGAAGGTACAGTGAGAAGAAGGGAAAGCAAAGGTTGGGAACTGGAGGAGCACGAGCGCTGAAGGTGCTGGTGGAGGAAAGGAGTCCAGTAAGGACCAGTACTGAGCAGTCTGAGTGTCCACTAGTCTGTAGTTCAAAAAATATATGCAACTCTAATCTGTAATATTTTATCTTACATATGCATTCACAGGGGAAAAAAAGAATGTTTGCTAATGCTGCCAGAATGTAATATACCAGTAAAAGGTTGGGTTTTTTTTTTTATGGGCAGGCACTGGGAATCGATCCCGGATCTCCAGCATGGCAGTTGAGAATTCTGCCACTGAGCCACCCTTGCACCACCCAATAGGTTGGCTTTTATAAAGGGGGGTTATTAAATTACAAGTTTACAGGTCTATGGCCATAAAAATGTCCAAACCAAGGCATCCAGAGAAAGGTAACTTGACTCAAGAAAAGCTGATGGCATCCAGAACACTTTTCTCAGCTGGGAAGACACATGGCTAGCATCTGCTGGTCCTTTGGCTTCTGGTTTCAAACAGGTTCCCCAGGGGCATTTTCTTTCTGCATCTATAAACTTTGTAGCTCTGAGCTTTTTCCGAAATGGTTCCCTTCTGAAGGACTCCATTAAAAGGATTGAGACTCACCTTGAATGAGTAGAGACGCATCTCCATGGAAATCACCTAATCAAAAGGCCCCACCCACAATTGGGTGGGTCATATCTCCATGAAAACAAATTAATCAGAAAGATCCCACCCAAACAATAGGCCTGCCCCCCACAAGATTGGATTAAGATTTAAAGGATATGGCTATTCTGGGGTATAAAACAGCTTCAAACCAGCACACCATCATATTAACATTGTTTAGTCTAAGGGATAGAGCTTCAAAATTGAAACTTTTTATGTTTTTATATGTTATCACTTAAAATTTCTACAACAAATATGGAATTTTTATATTTAAAAAATGTTTTATTGGACTGAGAAGTGAAACAAAAGAGAGAATGAAAATAGGAAGCGTAAAGTGTTCTTAGAAGCTCATATGAAAATGGAGTGGAGATTCTGGAGAGAAAGGTCTTGATTGGAAAAGGTCTTGGTTGGATTGGTGGGTTGGAAGAAGAGATGTTCATTGTTGTTAAAAATGGGAGGCTCTGAACTTGTGTTTATGATCTAAGGCGAAGGGCCAGGAGAATGGGTAGAATTGAGAAGGTCTTGACAGGGAAGGGGTGTGGATCAAAAGTACAGATGGAGGACTAGGCTTTGGACAGGAAGCACACTCATGAGGTAGCGGGGGACTGAGGGACACATGTCAGGTTAGTGAGTAGTGGATGTGAAGAAATGAACTAGGAGGGACATTCAGGAGGGCTTGAGTCCGATGATATTAGTTTTCTCTGTGAAAAAGAGCTAGCTGAAGTTTTCTGCTGAGAATGGAGAAGGCATTCGGGTACTTTTGAGGAGAGTAATAGAGTTTTGGATTTGCTTCTGAAGGAACTAACCAAAGACAAGCAAAAGGATTGCCAGCCTTCACTGAAGTAACAGCTAAGACTGCTTTAGTGATGCTCCTCCACAGGGTCCAGCAATTTCCTCCATCCCTGCTCAGCTCTGAATTATAGAAGCATTGACAGCGGGGTTTATAGAGCTGGGCAATAAAAGTGAGGGAGTTTGAGAACTTTGAAAGAATTATCCTTGTGGTCCATACTGGATAGTGAAGCAAATAAGGACAAGGCGGGACAAGAGAGGGAAAAAAAAATCAAGGGGTCAGGGAATACATAAGCATTTGCACAGTGCTAATGAGAACCAGGAGTTTCTCAGCTCCAGATGAGACCTTTCTTCTCTCTTCTCCAGTTATACATGTGTTCTGCACTTATCACCCCTGGCTCTGAGTCCCTCCAGATGCCGGGACAGGTCGCACCTAGCCACAGTATGTGTAGGACTGTCGA
This sequence comes from Myrmecophaga tridactyla, assembly GCA_004026745.1. NCBI lineage: Eukaryota > Metazoa > Chordata > Mammalia > Pilosa > Myrmecophagidae > Myrmecophaga > Myrmecophaga tridactyla. The sequence goes on from PVIY010009044.1 coordinate 37,472, forward strand.
GCCACTATCCAGGTGGGTCTCTCCCTGAAATAATAGCCCTTATTTTTAAGGAAGCAGCTTGCCGGGCGTGGCCACAGGGTCCTCAGAAAGCACATTTGCATTGACCCTGGCAGAACTCTGGCAGGATTTAAGAGGCCATAACTGGCCAGACCGCAAGTGTGATTCTAATATTTTAATCCTTTTTTCTTTGAAATATAAATAGTCATCTATTTACAAAAATATATGGACATAGAACTGTTCTTTTTTGAAATGCGTCGGAATTCTGCCTCCGGAGCTGGTAAAAGTTTATTAAAAGGAATGCCCTTTAAAGAAGAAATTTTTAATTATACTACCTGAAAAGTTCTAATATTTTGCTTCTTCATGTTATGTTGCCGTGTGAATGAGTAAGCTATAGGATACCAAGCAATTTTTATAACCTGAGCAACCACTATATGCACTAATAATGTTTAAAGGAGAATAGCCAAGATAGTCTGTCTTAAACTTACACTATTAGCCTATGAAATTTTTATGTAAAGATGTTTAAATAGAAGTCCCCCGTGCTGTTTCATAAAATGATTTAGATGATGCAGGAAACTGTAAACATTGGGGAAGTAGGTGATTCATTTCCTGGGTGAAAGTCATTTGTTTGCAAATTTGAAGTGCCTGTTGTGTGTCAGATGCTGGATAGACAGACAGGAACAAGACCAAGTCCTTGTTCCTGAGGACACTGTAGTCTAGGTGAAGGGGAGAGACACATATAGAAGCAATTAAGATAGAGGGTGGCAAGTTCTGTAGGGTGAGGAGAGGAGAGAGTGAGTGGCTGGCTCTCTTTAGGACTGCCTCAAATCTTTTTTGAAAGAAAAGGAGAAGTATACAAAATATAGCACAGATTCCACCTAGGGGGATCCAGATAAGCCTTTTAGAGATGGTAATGAGCTAAATCTTAAAAGAGTGTGCAAAAGTTTGCCAGATGCAAAAAAGTCCAGCAAGAGGGAACACCATGTGCAAAAGCTGGGGCAATGGGCAGGCCCAGAAAGAGAAGGCCAGGGTGGCTGGAGTTTGCAATGCACTGAGGGGCTATAGGGCATAAGGCTGAAGAAGACGGCTGAGCCCATCTCTGAAGGACCTCGTATACCGTGGCATGACCAGTGAGATAGCTTTTTTTTTTTTTTTGCATGGGCAGGCACCGGGAATCGAACCCAGGTCTCCGGCATGGCAGGCAAGAACTTTGCCTGCTGAGCCACTGTGGCCCGCCCGAGATGGCTTTTATTAGGCATCTTCAATGTTGTTTTACTAATAAGAAAAGCAAGATTTAGACAATTATAATAATTTGCCCAGATTGTACAGAAAGGGTAGAGCCAGGATGAGACTCAAGCTGATCTGACTTCAAAACCCATGCTGTTTTTCCTATACCATGCTGCTGGTGGGTCAGGACTCACTCTATCGGTAATGGTCTCTAAACCATTATTTAGACAGTGTTTTTTAATTGGTGGAAGCCTTTTTTGTAAACAAAATCTTACCCCAGACCCAAAAATATAAAAACAAATTGGGCTGTATTTTCATGACCGTAAGTGTATTTAATATTTAAATTTATAACATTTACTTTTAAAGTCAATTAATGAAAACAATAACTTAAAAAAAATAAACTCTATTTTGGAATAATTTTAGATTTATAGAAAAAGGTACCGATAGTATAGAGATGTCCCATACACCCATGCCCAGTGTCCCCGTGGTTAATATCATACATTACCATGGTATATTTTTCACAACTAAGAAACTGACATTGGTACGTTTCTATTAACTAATTTGGGTTTTACCAGTTTTTCCATTAATGTCTTCTGTGCCGGTTTGAAAGGATGTATGGACCCTAGAAAAGCTGTATTTTAACCAAAATTCCATGTTGTAATGACAGAATAATCCTTATTCAATACTGTATGTTTGAATCTGTAGTTAGATCATCTCCCTGGAGATGTATCCCAATCAAGAGCGGTTGTTAAACTGGATTGGGGGAGATATGTCTCCACCCATTTGGGAGGGTCTTGATTGGTTTGCTGGAGTACTATAAGAGAGGAAACATTTTGGAGAATGAGAGATTCAGAGAGAGCAGACAATGCTGCAGCACCATGAAGCAGAGAGTCCATCAGCCAGCGCATTGGAAATGAAGAAGGAAAACGCCTCCCAGGGAGCTTCATGAAATAGGAAGCCAGAGGGGAAAGCTAGCAGATGACGCTGTGCTCACCATGTGCCCTTCCAGCTGAGGGAGAAACCGTGACTTTGTTCACCATGTGCCTTCTTGGATGAGAGAGAAACCCTGAACTTCATTGGTCTTCTTGAACCAAGATATCTTTCCCTGGATACCTTTGATTGGACTTTTATATAGACTTGCTTTCATTGGGACGTTATCTCGGCCTTAGAACTGTAAACCAGCAACTTATTAAATCCCCCTTTTTAAAAGCCATTCCATTTCTGGTGTATTGCATTCTGTCAGCTAGCAAACTAGAACAGTCTTCTTTCTATTCCAATCCAGGGCACCACATTGCATTTAGTTGCGATGACTTTTTTTGACAATCACTAAAACATGAACTTAGGAATATCAGATACTCATCTTTGTGATTCCAAGTAAGATACTGCCTTAAACACTTAGAAGAAATATGAACTATCTGTAAAAAAGGTATTGAGCCCTGGATTGATAGAATCATTGCAACAAGCATGCCAGATGAGCAGCCTGCTATCAAAACACAGTTGGTGTAATAAACTGATAATGCAGCCAGAGAAGAATCAAGAACAGACATCCCATAAATCCAACTTAGTCTTAGACTGAAATGATAGAAATCTTTGTAATTCAATCATGAGACAGTTTATTATTGAAACTTTCTCAATTTTGTACAATATGTCTGTGCTGTTGATTATGAAGATATATTATTTTGTGAAACACTTGACCCATATAGGAAAATGTTAAATATTTGCATCACATCCTACAGCATTAAATAAGTTAGCAAAAAATATATAAAATATGATCCCAACTGATGGGTACTAAAGCAATAACAGAAAAATTTCAAAATCATTTGTCTTATAAAAACTGTTGGCAGAAGTTTTCAGATAGTCATTAGGTTTTACATAGGTGTTTAAAAGATATAGCATCCTTTAGAATAATGCCAAATGATGCCATATAGTTATGAATTAGTTGCTACTACTGTAAGACACAAGTTCTAGAATTTGCTTTTCTATGCCAAAGGTTATTTGCTATACTGAAGCAGGGTGCAGATATAGACACTTCACATAGAAGAAGCCACTGGAGTTTGTTTTATTTTGTGCTGATAAAGAAAGTTAATTAGCCAATTCTCCTCAAATACTGCATAGTTACCCCTCTTGCCTACACTGCCCAGTTATTTAACTCGGGGTCCCAGGGTTACCCCTGCAGAACACACACAGCAGATAGGTCCAGGGTAAATCCATTACACATGTGGGTGTGAATGCTGATGTGTGTCATTTGGGAGTAGGGGCAGATGATAATGTCCACAATCAAGAAAAAATTAGGAGGAGGGCAGCAGGAGGGTTTCCAGGGGGAGACAGCCAAGTAGAAATTCCATGAAGGATTGATTTTGTCACTCAGGATTCTTTCCTTCGTGGAATCACCCTTTCCCCATTCCATAGTAACCCCATTCAGCCCTTGAGGAGTGACCACAGACTGGAGCCATATCAGTCAGAGGACTCTATACCACTGGTCAGGATGGTTGGTTCAAGGATAGACCATGACCCAGGCCAGGGAGCTGTCTCCTCGCTTGCCAGCTAAACATCACATGTCACCAGAACTGGCACTGGCCAAATCCCCTCACTGCTGGAGGGCTGCAGAGATGGACATGTTGCTGAGAGACTGAGAGAGAAGTGGAGACCTTGATGCCCCAGGATCCACCTACATCTCAAGCCAGTAGGAATCCTCTCAGACTTTTCACTTTCACAGATCCATGCATTCCTTTTTTTTTTTCAAATTGCCATTTTATATTTTATTTTTCAAAGGACTGTGGGGTTTTTCTTTTTTTTTTATTGAGGTAAAATTCATGTAACATAAAATTACTGACCATTTTAAAGTGTGCAATTCAGTGGCATTTATTACATTCACGAAGTTGTGAAAACATCACTTCCATCTGATTCCAAGGCATTTTCATCACCACCAAAAGAGACACATACCCATTAAGCTGTCACTCCCCCCCGCCCTCCAAGTCCCTGGTAACCACTACTTTCTATCTCTCTGGAGGTACCTCTTCTGGACATTGCATGTAAATGGAATCATAGAATATTTTCAAAAAGGAAAAGTAAAATAGAGGACAGATATGAAGGTAGAAGCCAGTTCAAAGTGTTTTCAGGAGATCCAGATAGAGATACTCATTTCATGTTTGTAATTTTAGGGAAAACAAGTAATATTCTGCAATAGCTCCAAATCATCATTTGAAAGGAAATTGAGGAGTTTTGTTTTAATTAAAGTGGATTTGCCATTGAATCAGTTTATTATAGGATATCAAGATCAGAAAGGGGAAGAAATAATTTAGGGTTTTAAAAGTTGCAAATTGGGAGATTAGTTGACCACAGTGTTTATGTAGGAACCCCAGATTTATGAACCTTTTGGTGTCATTGTTGTACTGGTATTTTGTTAGAGTATTCTTTTAGTGTTCCAGCATACAATTTGGTAAACTGTGGTATGTTCCCTTACTACAACATTGATTTGGCAACAGTTTAATTTTACTTTGATGAAACCCTATCGAGAATTTACACTTAGACCTTGGGTTCTTTTTTTTTTTGTAATTGAAAAAGGGAAGAGTATTTTATAGACATTGGATGTTCTTCTTACTATTACACTAAAATTCTACAAGTGACAGTTGTTTTTTTGGTACATGGGCCAAGAATCGAACCCAGGTCTCTTGCATGGCAGGCGAGCATTCTAGCACTGAACTACCCACGCACCCAATAGTTATACCTTGGGTTCTTAAGTACAATTTGGGTTAAGTATAACTTAAAATTTAGCTGAATGCTTATTTCCAAAAGTATAAATTATTCTTGAGTCTAGAACTTCAGTTTTAATATATGGCAAGACATAGTTATTTTCCATTGTGTGTTTTGCCTTTTGTTACCAGCTCATCCCTTTCCAGTCCTCATTCCCATTTTGCTGTAGAAGATTGTGGAAAAATGTAAGATAGTTTGGTCATTCTGCAGAGTCTCTGAGACTATGGCATCTCCATCTTCAGCTCACTGTAGAAGCACAAGCTCTTCACCAAAACTCTTCCTTCTGGGCTACTTCTAGCCCTGTGGCTGACTCCTGTAGGTTACAGAAAGGTGCTCATGGGACTGTTCTCTGTTTTCAGGTGGTACCCATGCTTCCCAGGCTGTTGTGCGAGGAGTTGTGCAGCCTCAATCCCATGACTGACAAGTTAACCTTCTCCGTTATCTGGACGCTGACTCCCAAGGGCAAGGTAACAACATACACTATTGTCTGTCTGTGCTGACAGCCATTGTGTTCCTGGCGCTGTGCTGGTATACCGTGATGGTAGGATAAGGGAGATGCGGGGATGTCAACACAGAGAAGGACCCTGCCTCTAAAGAGCTGTCCATCTATCTCACTTAGAAGGCAAAACTTACCCAAAGCAATTCAGACAATTTACTTGATTCTTGTATGTTATCACGTGAAGAGAGAACTTGTGTTAGCAGGAGTAACTGAGGTGGGGTGGGGGACATAGCGGAGGAGGTAGGGTTTAAATAAAGGTGAATGTGAATTGGCAAAGGCAGGAGGGGCAGCCTATTTGAAGGAGGACTGTTGGGGAAAGGGCGGAGAGTTTGGGTAGGTGGGGTAGAATCAAATAGGGAGAATCTCAAATGCCAGTCACAAATGAATTGTAGGTATTACAGTCTCTCTGAAGTGACATGAGAAAGGTGACGTTTTAAAAAGTTCAGTGCTGCCCCGTTGTGTACTGTGACCTAGCAGTCAAGGCACAGGAGATGAAACCACAGACCAGAGAAGAGAAAAACAGCAGCAGATATTTGGCAACTTGTTAAATATAGGGAATAAATGAGAACGATAAATGAAAGATGATCCAGAGAACTAGAACCCCCCCGAAACTCTAAACATCCAAAATCGGGTAGCGGTTAGGTAAATTCTGCTACCTACTCCATGGGCAATGTTAATGCTATAATATTAAAGAAAAGCTTAAAAAAAGAAAGAAAGAAAGAGAAAGATATTTAATTATAAAGAGGTTCCAAGTAAAGGTTAAGTATTGAATACCCACATTTACTTTCATTCCTTCCCAAAACCTCACTAAAACAACAGTAAGGAGATTTTTTTTAAGGCATAAACCCACAAGTACAAAGAGTTTGGGAGAGGAGACAACAGCAACAAAATTTTGGAAGCTGGAAAGTAGATGGATGAGTAGTAACTGACTTAACTGCCCTGCGAAAGCTGAATCCTGAGCCAGCAATAGAGAAAGCCAAGAAACAACCCAATTTACACAGAAGAGCCCTAAAAATACTCAGAAATTGCCAGGTAACTCTGGAAGATAGGAGAGGATTGACTGAAGATGAGGCTAAAATAGTATTTGTTGAAAGTTTATTATAAAAGATTTGCCCTTCCCCTAACTCAGGAGAAGCATCAGAAGTGTATTCTCTAGAATAAAGTAGAATCTAAACTACAGTACCCTAAGCACAGCTGATGGCTGGCTCCTTAGGGAAGCTTGAGTGAATGTTTGCCTACTCAATGTTCAAATTCCCAGATTTCTTTACCCAGTCAATCCCAGAATTCCAGTAGCCATGCTTTCCCCTTGAGGCAAGAGATGGGAAATTCTTTCCCACGAGAATTCTGAGTTGTGAAGAATAAAGACTTAAAAAGAATAACCTCAAGGGTTTTCCAACCAACATCACAGCTGTTCACTCTGCAGTAAAACTTACAGACAATAAACTCCACCCACACAGAGCTTCTTAGTATTTTACTAAAAACCAGCTTTTAGTATTTCACTGTCATCCACCACATCTGTAGAAAGCCTCTTTGCTTTCTAAGGAACCAACACAAAACAAAACAAAAAACTAGCAATGAAGAGGAAACCCCTGAAGTTGTATCAAACATTAGGGATTCCCAAGAAAGCAGGCCAAGCCCTTGATCTTGAGACTTGCTCTTGTGAAACTTAGTTCTGTAATGGAGAAGCAAAGCCTACCTATAGTTATGCCCGAGAAGAGTTACTTCCAGAAAACCTCTTTTGTTGCTCAGATGTGGTGTCTCTCTCTCTCTAATCCCAACTCCTGAAAGGAAATCATTACCCTCCCCCTACGTGGGACAGCCATCTTCCTGACAATGTGGGACATGACTCCCAGGGAAGAGCCTGGCTCTGGTGGCTAAGAGAATTCAAATAGAATTGAGAGGCTGTTCTGGAGGCTACTCTTACACAAGCTTCATCTAAATATTGATAATTACCACAGTTTGTCAACCCCCACCAAAACATTCTTTTTAACTCTAAAGAACACCTGGGGCTCTATCTGAAATTCTACAAAAGTTTTCACGTGCCAAGATGACTTTTCAGAAACTTACCACTTCCAGATGCTTTCCTAGGCCAAATGAGTCCTGAAACCCAGAGGGGTCAGTCTCTCCAGGAATATCAACTAGTTCCATCCCCCTATCCCATACTTTCAACACCCTTTCCAACATAAAAAAGTTAGAAATGGCATAACCCAAATACCCCTAAAGATTGCGGGAAGGATCAAAGGAGAAAGAGGAACTACAAGAAAGAAGATAGGATTTAACAAATGAGGATGACAGCTATTGATATGTCTTTTAGTCTCCAGTGTCTTAGAGCACTTAGAAGGAAAAACCTGAAATTGTGAAACTATAGCCCATACCAAACTCTGAAATCAGTTCTATAACTACTTGTTACAATGTATTTTGAAATTTATTGCTTTTTTGTATGTTATGTTTTACAATTTAAAAAATTTGTAAGCAATGAGAACAAAACAGACTATATGGAGAAAAGAAAACTCAGAAAGAAATTTTTTTAGATGACAGAATATACCATGAGATCTAGATTCTTTAAAAAATTAGCATTCAGAGAATGAAAACTCCTGGAAATTAAAAACATGATATAAGAAATGAAGAAAACTCAAGATTCTGGTTGAAAAATGAAGCTGAAGAATTTTCCCAGAAAGAGATAGAAAAGATAAGAAAATTAGAGTTTCAGCCAGGAATATCCAATATCTGTTCAATGGATATTTTAGAAATAGAGAACAAAGAAAAGAGGGAAGAATAAATGATCAACAAAATAATTCAAGACAATGCCCTGTTGGTGGAGAATCTGGCTTTCAAGATTTAAAGAGTCAGATGTGCAGCAGCAGTAGAGTCCCATCCCTTCCAAGATACATCATAATAAAGTTTCAGAACACTGGAGACAAAGGTGACATCCTATAAGCTTTTTTTCCATGGGCAGGCACCAGGAAATGAACCAGGTCTCTGGCATGGCAGGTGAGAATTCTGCCACTGAGCCACTGTTGCACCACCCGACATCCTAAAGGCTTTTAAGAAGGGGGAAAAATAAATGAGTCACATACAATAGATCAAAACTCAGAATAACTTCAGACTCTTATTATACCCCTAAAACTAGATGACAATGACATAAAACTTTCTAATTTATGAAAGACTACGATTTCCATGCTACAGTCCTATACCCAGCTAAGCTATTAGTAGAATGTGAAGGTAGAAATAGACATTTCAGACATACAAGGTCTCTCAAAAAATTTACCTCCACTGTACCGTTTCTCAGGAAGCTACCAGAGGATGTGCTTCCCCAAAATGAGGGAGGAAATCAAGAGGAAGACATGGGATCTAGGAAACAATTGATCCACATGGGAAAGAAGTGAAGGAAGTCACCTAGATCAGGGGTTGACAAAATTTTCCAGTAAGGAGTTAGTAAATATTTTTGGTTTTCAAGGCCCTGTGTCTCTGTCGCACTCAACTCTGCATAGCACAAAAGCATCCGTAGGCAATATGTAAATGAATGAGCAGGGCTGAGTTCCAGTAAAAGTTAATTTTAAAATGGGCAGTCGGTTGGATTTGGCCCACAGGCCCTAATTTGCTGACACCTGACCCAGGTGGTGATGAAGGAAGTTCCCAGAATAACAGACAACTCTAGCACTGGTGTAGAGGACAGGCAAGCCAGAGCGCAGCGCAAAAGGCTCTAAGAGAGATTTCTTTGATAAAATGAAATAGTTAAAATATTTTATATGTCCGAATTTCTTGAGAGAAGATTCTCAGACTTTTAGGTCTTAGGACCCTTTATGCTAAAAAATTATTAAGGACCTCAAGGGCTTTTTTGTTTTATGTATTACCAATATTTACTCTATTAGAGATTAAAACTTAAAAAATTTTAGTACTTATTTCTATTAAAATAACAGTAATAAACCCACTACATGCGAACATAAATAGAAATTTTGAAAAATATATTTTCTAAAAAAAATTAGAGAAGCTTGTTTTACATTTTTGCAAATCTCTTTAATGTCTGGCTCAGAGAAGGCACTGCTGGATTCTCATATGCACTTCTATATTCAATATATTGGAATAAGTTGGTTGAGGTATATGAAGAAAATCTGGCTTTATACATATATGTAGTTGGAAAAGAAAGTAGCTTTTTAATAGCTTTTTCAGATCATTGGTGGATATTCATCTTTCACATTACACCAAAATTTGACAAGTTGTTTCTTAAATATTAGTTGTAATTTGGCTCTAAAATTATATCAACTGAATTTTTTGTACTTGATTATTTTAAAACCTATTGGTCTGTCTTACACTTTGAATGGATCTTTTACCCATGCATGATTTTGTAATATCATGAACTGGTCATTTAGAAAATACTGACTTCTTATGCTTATCTTCTAAATATGGACACATTTCATTATATATTAAAAAATCATGTGTTTTAATAATCACAGTAATACCATCAAGCTCATGAGGCGGAGGCAAGTTTTCCAAAATTCTGATTTTGGTGAAAGCACATATTCTTGTCATTGGCAACAAATAATGCCAGTTGTGTTCCTTGGAGTACCAAGTCACAAGTCTAAGTAACTAGAGTTTGTCATTTGTTCTTTCAGATAAAAATGGTGTTCTGTTTAAAAAGCAGTTCATTCAGCTCACAACAAGAAACAATTACACCAATGCTTTTCCTTAAGACATCCAATGTATTTCTATGTGCAACATAAATGAAGACAAATACTCAAGGATTGAACCATAATAAAATTAATAACTTTTACTTCTTCATCAAGATCATTCTTAAATGATACAAGTATTTTGTTTTTACTGAGAGCATGAGGCAATGATATATAACCACTACTGGCATCATTGATGTCACTGTGATGCTTCATGCCAAGGCAGGAGCAGTTTTACCCACCATTGCTCTGCTCCACCCTGTAGATGTCAACGTTGAAAATGGCCAATACTGACTTAGTATTATTTTGAAAATAGTTTTGACCGCATGGATCCCTGAAAGGGTCTCAGGTACCCCCAGGAGTCCATGGTCTATACTTTAAGAACTGTTCCTTTAGAAAAGTTTGGGGTGGACTATGTGTAAATAGTAAACAGAAAAATCAAGCAAATTAAAACAAGGCATTATTAATCCCAGTTGAAATAAGAGTTATGTAGGAGAGAAAAGTAACAATAGATATATGACACTTAGTATTTACATAACTATAATAATATATTGATCAAATCCATTCTGATAATTATGATAAAATTCCATTGGGAGAGTGAGGGGCTAAAATGGTTATATAGGTATGGTTGCAGATAGAGGGTGTGCGTGTGAAAGAAAAATAAATTTTCTTCTTCTATAGTGAAAAGTTTATGAATAATACCTAAAACTAAAAAATCAGCAAGTAGCATTCAGTCAGTTTATATAAAAATAAGGAGGTTACTCCCAAAGTAATCCGTGAAAAGCAGTTACTTCTGGAGAACAGCAGGAGACAAAGGAGGACAGATGGCTGCTGTTTCTTCGTAAGAAGCCTTTAGAACCATTTGATTGTCGGAACCGTGTATACCTTAATTTTTTTTTCATTTTGAAAATTTTCAAACATACATGAAATTAAATAAAATAGCACAATAAATCACCCTCTCCCAGATCCAGCTATTGTCAAGATTTTTTTTCCTTGCTAAAGTATTTTAAAACAAACCACATACCTCATGTCATTTCACTCATACATAGTTCATTATGCAACACTAAAAGCTTTGGATTTTTTCTTACATAACCACAATTCCATTAGCACACCTGACAATTAATAGCAATGCCTTGGTATTATCTAAAACCTAGTCCATAATTATATTCCCTGGTTGTCTCAAATTGATTTGTTTGAATTGGGATCAAAACAAGTTACATACATTACCTTTGGTTTTTCAGCTCTTAAATATCTGATTACAAGAGTTGGGTTTTTTAAGGAGTTAAAAGGCAACCATTATCTGAAATATGAAGAGCAAATTTTAAATACAGTATACCAGCAATCATATTTTGTTTGGGGTAGGAACATGCATAGGGGAAAATAAGGCTGTAAAGAGACCAGAAGGAAATAGAACGAATTGCCAGTAGGTGGTTATATTTGGGTAATCATACTGAGTCATTTTTTTCTTTTTTGTATTTTCTACAGTGTTTTTTGAAAATATCTATTGCTTTTATATTTTATGTGCTTATTTTGTAAAAGTTTAACTAAATAGGAAGTAAAAGCCCCTAGAAGAAAACTAACTTGAGTCAACAGAAAAGAACTTTGAATCTGATTATGCCTGCCAGAGTCAGACCCAAGAAATAAAAAACTGCCCAATCTAAGGAGCTTCTAAAATATAAGTGTCATAAAAGAAATGCTAGAAAGAGGCAATCTCTGAAAATTCAGTTAGCCTTTAGGGTTTCTGTTGGAGACAGTATCTGGTGACCAAGCCTTCTGGCATAAGGATGTTGGAGAGCAGGTGCGAAGTAGGCACAGAGTCCAGGAGGGGATGCTTAACCTCCAGTACAAACCAAGCCAAACAGAAAGAACAAGGATTTGGACTAGTGACAGAGTCATGGGGCAACACCCACTAACCGCACTCCTTGTATTATGGTTATCCAAATTCCCTACACAGACAAAGAAACCAGATAGAAAGTAGACTTGATTGGTTAGTCCTAGGATGTAGTGACAGATAAATCTCTTGTCCATAGTCAAGATGCATGAAATGAGAGGTCAGATTTCAGATTCATGTCCAAGGGGTGGTACTTGTTCAAGGCAGTGGCAAGGAAAGCCTGAGTTAAGCATGGAGGGTCAAAGTTTGGAAACAGATGGGAGTGTCATAGAGCCACAGAAAGCTAAGGAGAGGTGGGTAGACCTGCATCAACAACCCAAATGAGTGAAGAGGAGAGGGTGTGAAGTTTGTGTGGTCAAAGCTCAAGGCTGGGCTTGTAAGTAGTGATGGCTTCTCTACTGTGAGGCCTTGGGCTTGGTTTAAAGAAGCCAGGGCAGGGCCAACAGCATTGTGCCATTACTTCTTAAGATATGGCTGTCAATCTCACCTGGCATTGATTGAGGTAGAGAAAGTTGTGTAGTTTTCCTTAATCCCCTGGAATGCCTTACTTTCGGAATGGACATAGTCAACCATAGACAGGCTCTTCTAACTTTTTTTAATATACCAACTAGATTTTTTTTAAACCCCTTCTAGAAAATCTTGAATATATAGGCTTTTATTAAACCTGTGCCCAAATTTTTGGTCAATAAGCTCTAAAAGAGTCTACTTGTAGTGCATTTCTCATGTAATTGGTTCTGAGAACACTGTTCTCTAATTTAGACATTTTGATTCTATATTGTCACAAGGGGAAACCTACTCAACTTTGTAAGATCCAACTCTGGTACCATGAAATCTGCTCTGATCATGTCAGTTCAGTGACTTTATTATCTCCTAAACCCCTCTAGCGCATCTGTCTCATTTGACACTTAAGAATGTAAAATCCTGCAAAACAAAGGCCAGGTCTATATGCTCTACATGCTCTACTCACTTGACATCTTTATTTGCATCCCCCCTGTCAAAATGCCAATCTTTTGTTAGACCAAAGGGAGAGATGCTTATTTGGTACAAAATTTTTATTTTGGGTAGCACATTATCTAATTTAACTTGTATAGCCAGTTTATTTGTGTACCATGTTTACATGGAATCTTGAGTAGGGCATGAGATTTTGTTGGTTTAAACAGGTTACTGGGATGCTTTGATGTATCTCAGAGTAATTTGGGCAGAGTATTTGCACAGCCCCCTGGAGAAACTGGAGAGATGGGAGGAAATATTCAACTTCCCCATCTGGGGAATTCCTGATATTCTCACAAGCACTGGGGACAACCAAATCGATAGGCTGAGCCCTCCATATTGGGATTCACCCCTATGAAACCTATTCCTGCAAAGGAGAAGCCAATCCTACTTATAATTATGCCTAAGCATCACTCCCAGAGAACCTCTTTTGTTGCTCAGATGTGGTCTCTCTCTCTAAGCCAATTCTGCAGGTGAACTTACTGCCCTCCCCCCCATGTGCGACATGACTTCCTGGAGTGTAAATCTCCCTGGCAATGTGGGATAGGACTCCTGGGATGAGCTGAGACCTAGCAACATGGGATTGAGAAAGCCTTCTTGACCAAAAGGGGGAAGAGATAAATGAGACAAAGTTTCAGTGGTTGAGAGATTTCAGAGTCAAGAGATTGTCCTGGAGATTATTCTTACACATTATATAGATATCCCTTTTTAGTTTATGGTGTATTGGAGTGGCTGGAGGGAAGTACCTGAAACTGTTGAACTATGTTCCAGTAGCCTTGATTCTTGAAAATGATTGTATAACTATATAGCTTTTACAGTGTAACCATGTGATTGTGAAAACTTTGTATCTGATGCTCCTTTTATCCAGGACATGGACAGATGAGTAAAAAAATAAGGATAGAAATAAATAAATAATAATAGGGAATAAAGGGTAAAAAAAATGGGTAGATTGAAATGCTAGTGGTCACTGAGAGGGAGGGGTAAGGTAAATGGAATGCATAAGTTTTTTCTTTTTCCTTTTTATTTCTTTTTCTGGAGTGATGCACATGTTCTAAAAATGATTATGGGGATGAATACACAACTGTGTGATGATATTGTGAGCCACTGATTATATACTATGGATGGACTGTATGTGTGTGAAGATTTCTCAATAAAGATATTTAAAAAAAAAAGATAATTCCAATCTTAGACTTTAAGACACAAGCAGTGATTCTGACTGGGTAACTAAGTCCTTAAGACCTTAGAACTATAGACTCTCAGGGTCAAAGATCAGAACAATACAGGAAGGGTCTCACAGTTAACTATGCCCATCCACAGCTTGTGGCTCTCGCAGTATCCTCACCATGTGTTGTCCAAGCTCAGGACCTAGGAGCATACTCCAGAAATCACCCATTTCAACCTTATATCAACAGCAACTCCATTTCAGCCAAAACCCACGGGCTGATTCTTGACTAGATCTTTCTCACATATGCTACATCTAATCTACCAATAAGGCATGTCACTTTACCTTCTGAATACATCAGAAGCTGCCCCTTCTTCATGACCACCAGTACTGTCACTGGGTCCAAGCTACTATCTCTCACCTGGACTAATACAGCGGGCTCCCAGTGTGTTTCCTGCTTCTCCCCCTGCCCCTGCTGTTTCTTCTCTCTACGTACCAGTCAGAGCAAGCTTTCTAAATCATAAATTAGATCTTACTCTCCTGTTCCTTTCTCCCTATCTTCTCTGTTAGAAATGATCAACTATGGAGACTTGGGATTAGACTCTTTTCTCGTTTCCTGGACCATCTTTTCTCATATGGGAGAAGTTGGCTTTTATTTTATTAAACTGAGCTCTCTGCTGTGCAGCAGCTCTCTACCACCAGCTTCCATGACCTGACTTCAGTATGGTTCAAGTTTTCCTGACCACCATCTTCTAACATCCTTCTAGTTTCTGCCCATTTCTTACAGTTCTGCCTTACATTCAATTTTAAAAGTAGGCATTGTTTAAGAGAACTGTAGGTCTTCAGTTCTACTTAGGAATCCTGTTATTATTTTATGATGTAGCTATTTCAAAATTTTAAACATGGTCACCAGTCTTTAACTTTCCCTTCCACTACTCATTCGTCCAAGGCCCACCATTCTCCCAAGATTTCCACCTCTCATTTCCATGTCAAAATTCCTCTCTGCCTTTAACCATCCTTTCCCCTCTCTCCCTGGAGTGAAACATGCTCCTTTTCCCAGCTGAGCTTGACCTGTGTTCTTGAGATCTTTTAGTGGCATCAGCATCTGTAGAACTGCTCACACTTAAAGTCTCTAGCCTCCTCCTCTGCCACATCCAAACATTTCCAAGTACTGACACCTCTAACTTTGCAGTGTATCTCTAATCCATCCTCTCTTTTTCCATTACACAGCCACTTCCCTCATGTCCTTGCCGTCTTCCCCTAGAACTATAGAGATAGACTGTTCATGGCCCCTCCATTCTGTTTCCCCAGTGGTGGTGAACATCTTCCTAAAAGCTGGGTCTGGTCCTGTCACTCTGTTGTATCTTTTGACAGTATCTCATGAAGCATGATATGCAGAGACCTCCACCAGTGCATCTATCTGGAGGCCTTCTGTCCTCCAGTCCGTTCATCCTCTACTCTTGCCACTAAAGTATTTATTTGGCCTAATACGTAGTTGCCACAATTCTGAGACTTTGCATATGCTTATTCCTCTTCCTAGAATGTTCTTACCCTCATCTCTGCCAATAAGAATCTTTCTCATACTTCAAGCTAAAGTGCCACCTCTTTCATGAAACCCTTAGTATTCATTCATTCATTTAGCAAATATTCATGGGGTATTAACTGTGTTCAGAAACTATATAAAATAGAAACAGTAGTTACCTCCTGATGGTAGAGTTACAGATTTTTTTCTTCTTTTTCCCTAACTGTAGTTTTAAAGTTTTCTACAATGATTCCATATTACCATTGTTATAAGAAAAAAGTAAAAAATATTTTGAAATTTTTTCTTGTTTCTTTAATAAACAGTTGAGAGGTACTGGAGTGTGTTTGTAGGCTGAGTGGGAAGTTGACTAGGAAAGGAGATACTGAAGATAAGAAAAGAAGGAACAGAATTTTGGAGTCAGACCTTCAGGTAGGCTCAGGGCCCAGAGCCTGGTGGAGGAAGCCAGTGGGGAGGCAGTGAAGACCTGGGGCTCTGTGGAAGTCTAGGAAGGGAGCAGGACGGACCACTGGATCAGGGGCTCAAACCTGAGGTTCCCCCATCCTCCTAATCAGGGTCCCTCCGTCCCATCTCTCTCCCCCTGCAGCCCCTGTCATCTCTCCCTGCACTTCACAGTCATTTGTGGGTAGATCTGTTGTCCTACTAGATTTGAAAGCCCTTATAAGCAGGACCAGTTCTTAATTTTCCTGCCTCCCCATCCCTCCCACACAACACAGTGTCTTCTTATTCCTAGAAACTGCTCAAAAATTATTTCATAAAGTGGCTTGTGACTGCTCGATTACAATATCACTGCTCTTGGTGAGGCACTTTTATTCACAGCGGCCCTGGCACTCTCCTGACAGGTATACCGGGCCTGAGGCCCTGGGAGTCAGAGGAGAGCCTCGCCCAGCCCAGCAGCCCACCTCCCCCGCAACGCCCCTCCCCAGAGCTCCCCGCCCCTGCTATGCCTCTGCCCCTGCTGGCGCAGCTGCCACCTTTGCAAACCCCCCAAACAGGGGGGATCAAATGGTGTGCAGTGCCTGGGTCTCCACGGTGTCTGCGCCGCCCACACAGCACCCAGCTCGTGAATAGTGTCACGTAACGTGTGGCTTCTGCTCATGTGTCTGGGTTTAGTGTTTCATCCGCGACACTGAAGTGGAAACCTTGCCCAAGCACCTCCCAGGGAGAGACAATAGCTTCAAAGGCTGATTCTGAGAATAATAGAGAAGTTCCCCGAACATCCATCTTCAGGCATTACCAGAGGTGGAACAGAATTGTTTTATTTCAGGCCCTCAGAGGCCAGGCTGGGGCAAAGCGAGGCTCCGGAAGAACTGCCGTGTCCTCTGCCCCTCGGGTCCCAGTTTCCTAAGGAGGCAGCATGGAGTTAGGCCAGCCTAACTATGGTCACTGCAGGGAGGCAGGGAGAATGGGCAGGAGCACTGATTTTTCTGTGAATCCTTGGATTAAAACAATGCTAAATAAAATTATTTTCAAGAAATTTTTTAAAAAATTGATCATTTCTAAATCTGTCATACAAAAACCTAAACATTATCAATGTTATTAATGTTGGATTTGATTTAAATCTAAGCACTGGCCTGGGCCCTGAAACTGTAAATGTAGCTGTTGGCTGCCGGGCTGCGTACCTGTCTCGGTGAGCCAGCTTCCGTCAGCTGGATTGCCTTCCTGTTCCCAGACATGTGTGATTTGGGGTATCCTGGGCCTACCTGAATCCACTTCTCAGAAGCCTTCCTCTCCTCCATCTTCCTCCCTTTCTTCCTGCCTTCCCACCAATCTCCACCTTCCTTTCCACGGCCCGTGGGCCTCGCAGCCTGTCCACTGACACAGGAGGCCAAGGTGAGTGTGAGCCTTTAAGAGTTCTCCTGTCCCATCTCACCCCATCTGCTGCCCAGCTGGTGAGTGTGGCAGACACGGCACAGGGCCCGCCCACACCCAGCAGCCCACCTCTGCCACCCCAGCAGGACTCCTGTCTCCTGACCACATCCAGGCTGCTCTTCTCACGTTTCTCACCTAGATTTGGGGTGCAAGGCAGATATTTTCAGAACTTTGTTCAGTTTCCTTCCTCCCAGGCTGAGCTCTGGCTACCTGCCTCTGTGTCAAGATGGGAAGGGGCACCTGACTCCACCTAGTGGAGGGCAATGGTCCCGGCTTCTGGCAGGTAACCTAAGAGAACAGTTTACACAGTCAGCCTTTTCTTCTTTACAAATAAATCTTTAAGGAAATTCTATCACTGAAATAAACAGACTCATAAGCTAGCAGAGACTGGCACACATGCACAGGTGTGCTGTGCCTGCCCCCTCCCCAGCGCCGGAGGCAGAGGTCTTAGCCGCATGCCGGCTCGCAGCCCCACACCCCATCCCTGCACCCACACCCCATCCCCATCCCCATTCCCATTCCCAACCCCCCACTGCACCCCGAGAGGCTGGGCTCTGGGGCTGCAGGCCTCATGGCCCACAGAATGTGTTGTTGACAGGGCCCCTGCCTTGTCCATTACTCCTTACTCTTACTGCGGTTTTGCTGTTCTTTTTTAAGAAACCCCTTCCTCACTCAGTCTTGAATCTAAACTTTTGGGGCCACTCCTTCAGCCACCCACTGCCTTTGCACACTGCAGTTTTGGGGCTCCTGGGAGCCCTGCTGTCACTGGCCCTGCCCTCACGGGTTGGCTTCCCACGACCACAGAGACTGAGTATCTGCCCCTGTCAGCTTTCCACAGGCCTCTTTCTTCCCAGTACTCTTTCAGACACTTTCTTCTTGGTGCAGGTTGATTTCTGGCACCACTGTGCCGCCCCTGCCTCCTCAAAATGACTGCCTGTGTTCATAGGGGAAGATGCTGCAGAGATCAGCCTCAGAGCCCAGTCTTCCTGAAAATTTTAACTAAATTTACATACTGCAGCCGCCCAGAGCAGAATGGCTTTGCATCTAATTATTTACGATGGCAAATTAACCCCATTAGCAGTTTTGAACCAAAGATTTCCTAATGAGACACAGACATTTTTCAGAGCATACGTTTTCAAATCATTTCAACAGAATCGAACTTTTTTCAAGGATTGTGGTTTCCTCACAATGTTGTATCTGGAAAATAGAGACATCCTGGTTTCTTTTACTTCACCTTATATATGTGCTTTGTGAACTTCAGCTGACATATAGTAAAAATAACACTTAATTTTGAATCTAAGTCTTTAGACGTGGATCTGCCTGGGCTGCCACTCAAGAGTTTGTGTGACTTTTGACAAGTTGCTGGCCTGTTTTCTCAACTATAAAATGGACTGCATAGTGCACTCCTCATGGATTTGTTTGTAAGGGAGATTCTAAGAGGTAGTAGGTATGAAAACACTGTATGAACTGAAAGGGGCCATGTGGCCGTAAGGTGCTGTGATTGTTTAGTCTTACTAGCTTCTAGAAGTGGACCTCAAACATGATGTCCTAGAACCCATTATCTGCACCAGGATTTTCCCCCATCACATGCCTCCATCAGTGTTGACGCTGTATTGATCTGATCATATACACAGCAGTACCCTAGAGTGTGGGCAGGAAATTTGCATCACTTCAGAAAGGGAGCAACCCAGATCCTATGATTAGACAAAGAAAAGAGGAAGGACATGATCTTCTTTCTGAAGGGTTTTGTTTATGAATCTTCTCGTGGCTTTTTCCTTCTTTCCATGAAAAACTCTTTGTCCTTTTGTCTTCTGCCACTGGCCCTGGTTATGGACTGGGCGTTGATGTGAATGCAGCGTCCAAATTTGAAATTAATGAGGTGTTCCGTCCAGAGAGGCCCTCTCTCCATCCTGTGAGGCTGGCTGCTCCTGAGACCCCCTCCACATGGAGCTCTGCTTTCCTGCTTGCCTGTCTCTGTGGAGGGCTCCAGTGGGCGTCCTTCCTTCTCTGCTGGCCTCCTCCATGAGATGGTTTCAGGCCTGGGTTTTCTAGCCTAAGAATTGTTTAGTCCATCTCTCAGCCATGAGACCCAGAGTTATTGGATTGTACTAAAATAGGATAGGTTCTGTTGCCTGAGGTCCCCTTTGCTGGACTCGAATGTTCTTGATGGCTATTCAGAGTGCCCGCCTCTGTTCTCTGTTTGTTTAAAAGGAAGGTTGGTAGTAATTATCTGGGATGCTGGCATTAAGGGGGGAGGGGGCTCCAGTGAGGTGAAAGAACTATGGGAAATTGTCAGCAGCAATGCAGCCTCACATTTGCTGATGTTCAAAGTGTGTGAGGAAGGGATATCCCCCATCTACTGAGAAGGAAACAAATTGAGGGAACAGAAATTTGGTAGATAACAGAAGGTTAGACTTCAAATTCTGGCATATTATAGGTAATACATTTTAAGGACCCCTCAGGATTAAAAGTGGCCTGGTCAGTTCTCAGCACTGCAATCCCAGCATTTGCAAGGAGCAACAAAGATCTGTTTAAAGCCAAAATACATGGGCTTGAGGTGGGGGGTTTGTCTAGGAACCTCATGGAACTTGCTCCCAACTCTTGCGCAAAAAATGTTTCAGGAAAGAGGACCCAGAGCTTTCATTCGATTTTTAAAGAGCTTCCTGACCCACTGGTCTGCAAGAAAACAGATGCCCAATCAGAGTGGCACATGTCTTCCCACCTGTGTGTGGTGATTACCCTGCCCAAGAGCATCCTCTTAGAAAGAAGGGGCACAGACCTCCAGAAGCCAAACATCCTGTGACCAGGATCCTGAGGAAACCTGCTCAACTGCTTGTGAAGGGTGGGAATGGACAGGGGAGTGGAATAGAGTGGAAACTAGAGTTTCCCTAAGTGTGCTGAAGACAGGCTGTCAGACAAAGTGTAGACATGCAGGGAAGGACTGTTGACTGGGTTTGGAATGAAATAGAGAACAGGAAACAAGCTGAATCTCCAGGGGAAAACTTTGTGACCACAAGAATGAGTAGGTCGTGGCCCTGTCATTCTAGAGGAGGCTGGGGAAACTGCATTCATGGGGAGTTTTCAGGAAATGTGGATGTGATAGAAGGACAAGGATATGCTGACCCTGCAAGGGGCTGTTCTGGAGACCTGCCCATGAGACTGCCCCACCTGGGACTTTTCTACACTACCTAGATTTGGCAGCGAAATTTCTCTTGCATTCAGCACATGCCTCCTGAGAGCCAAATTCAGGATCTGCTTGCCACAGCAGAGGAGTCATGAGCACATTATTGGAATCACTTACATTTTTGGATGGAAATGATTCTTGGAATAATCTGAAAAGTATAGTTTGGGGATTTTCTTTTCTTTTTTAAGAAAAATTAAAGTCTAATGTTATAGTCTTTATAGTAAGTTTCTTTATGTTTACACTAAATAAAAGAAAGATGTGACTAGTTGCAACCATCTCTCCCCATACCTCTTTTCTGCCATGTTGAGAGTGTTGGTTCTTCTTTTAAGGGGAGGTTGGTTCCCAGGGATCTTGCTAGCCTTCCAGGGTGGGAGCTATGCTACATGGAGGCTTTGTGGTGTAGACAGCTCTTCTGGGCCGTGCTTTCTCCCTGCAGATGGCCCTTTGGGGAAGCATGGTCTCCAAATTTGCACACGGAATGGTTTGGCTGGTGGAAAGGCAGGCGAGGGGAATGGTCACCAGCCCAAGCTGAAGGCCCAACTGCTGCCTGGGGCAAGCCTTCGCTATCCCACAGCGAGTCTATTTTTTCCTTGCTCGGGAAAGCACTCAGAGGTTTTCTACTTTCCTTGGGCCTTTGAATCCCACCCAGCCTCCTCCCTCTTTGGCTCATAATTGACTACTTCCCTCCTCCTCCACCTGGGGTCACCTGCAGTCATCTTCCAGGGCCTCCCCTTTCCTTCCTGCCTCCACCCCGAATGCTTCTCCACTCTCAGCCACCAAGATCTGTTTGTTTTCTTGGTTTTCCACTCTCCTTCTCTACTGGCCTCTTCCCCTCCCTACCAGCACAACACAGTCCTTCATCCTGCTGACTCAGCTGGTCTCCTTGCCTGCCATACCGTGGGAGCCATCAGCCACACTCCTTGGTCTGGCTCCACTGCGAGCTCCCCACACTTCTCAACCAGAGTCCCTCAGGCTTGTCTGTATCATGTCACACACAGAAAACGTGGTTGTTTGAGTGGCACACAGGGTGTGTGCATGAGGCTTCGGAAGGCAAATCCTCTGGCTTCCCTGAGGCTGAGGGGAGCCTAATCGCAGCCCTTCTAGAATCATTTGCAGTTCATGGGGTGGGAACACCTTCTTGAAATCTGAAATCTTAGCAGTTAGGCCCTCCCTCATATTTTCCCCCCAGAAATAGCCTTACTAAAGATCACCAATAACCAATGCTAAAAGCAATGGCCTAACTGCATTCCTTGACAACCAGGCAGCATTTGCTATACACTGGGAGTTAAGAGCTTGCACTGGACTGCTTGGGTCCAGTCCCTGACTTGGCTACACTCTAGCCGTGTGACCTTAGGCAAGTTGTGCCTCATTAAGATAGTGTTTGTGAGAATTAAAGAGTTGATGTACTACTGTAAGGAAAGAGTATGACTGGTGCCTGCCTCAAAATAAATGCTGTGGAACTATCTCCTTTGCTCTGAGCACCCTTTTCTCAAACCTCTTCTCTCTACTTTGCCTAACATCGGACACTCCTGGTTTCTTCAGCACTTCTCTGAGCTATTTTTTCATTTGATTTCATCCTCTGACTTCTCTTTTTGCTCCCTAAATTGGAGAGGTTGTTAAAGAATGCAGCCTTGATTCTTCCTTGTCGTGCTTTCTTTCTGGGATCCCTCATGTCCAATCCAATCACACACACCCTGGGCCAGATCTCACCCCCTGATGGCCTGCTAAATATCCCCATCTGCATCTTTTCCCAGCATCTCCAACTCAGGATTCCCAAACACATTTTAGTGTCTGTTTTATTTTTGCTTTAAAAGTCATAGATGCTTGTTATAGAAAGTACAGAAAAATAAAAAGAATGAAGTACAAATCTACAGGGGTGCTCCCCTATTCAGAAAATACCATTATTCAACTGGCTGGATCTGCTTTGAGCCCTATATTTCTCAACCAGGTCTGAACCCCCCAGCCCCACTGCCCTTCTACCCAGGGACATTCTGCAATGTCTGGAGAAATGTTTGGTTCTCTCAGCCTGGGGAAGGAAAGGGGGATGCTACTGGTTTCTAGAGAGCAGAGGCCTGCAGTGCTGATGAACACCCTACAGTGCATATGGGACACCCCACCACAAAGAATCATTCAGCCTCAAATGTCAGTAGTGCCAGGTTGAGAAACCCTGTTCCAGATCTTTGCCTCTACACATATGCGCCAAATGGAAAAAGTTGGCCTTGGTTTTCCCTTTCTGCCCCCACCCTGCAGCTTCACCTGTGTTCTCTGTTTCTGTCCATGACCTCTCCCTGTACGTCTGACCTGTCACCAAGCCCATCAAGCCTGCCATGTCTTTGGCATCCGTCCCTGCTCCTCTCCACCAGTTTTGGCATTGATGACCACTCACCCAAACTAGCAAAGAAGCTCCAACAGGCCTTTCATTTCAAGTTTCCACAGGCCTTGCCTGTGCCACCCCTGCTCAGGGACCTTCCATTGTCCTTCACTGCCTGTAGAATTGTGTCCACGCCTGCTATCCAGGAGCCTCCCACATGTAGCCCCACTGGCTTCTCCCTCCCGGAATCTCATCACTCTTCCCTCCAGCCAGTGTGCCTCTGCCTCAGCTCACAGTGTTCCCTTCCTAACATGCTTTATCCTCTGTATCCCCCAATTCAGATCATCTACGTTGTTAAAGGCCCCTCCCAGATGCTGCATCTTGCACAGAGCCGCCCCCTTTGCTTCCTTTACCCTCCCTGGGACGCAGGCCCTTGCATGCAGACCTCATGAGCCTACGCTAGAGTCTGTGCTCTGTGGGGGCTGTAGTTTCTGTGTCTGATTCGTCTTTGTGCCCAGCCAGAACCTAATGCCATTCTGAGCACAAAGCCAGTGCTCAGGAAATCCTTGTGAAATGGATATGAGTGAATGGTTGAATGAAAGAAAGACCTGAAAAAAATGCTCTCCTCCTAACTCTCATAGCCTGTCTTCTTTGCAGATCCTTAGTGAATGGTTTGGTCGGACCATCATCCACTCCTGTACCAAACTGAGCTACGAGCATGCACAGAGCATGATTGAAAGCCCTACAAAGACAATCCCTGCAAAGGAACTGCCCCCCATTTCGCCAGAGCACACCAACGAAGAGGTGCACCAGGCCATCTTGAATCTCCACAGCATCGCAAAGGAATTACGCCAGCAGCGCTTTGTGGAGGGTGCACTCCGTTTGGATCAGGTCAGTTACTTCCTTTTGCCAGTGCACCCAACAGATGCAGCTTGAGCCTGAACGCAGTGTGAATGCAATTCGACATGCAGCTTTGGGCTCTACCTTCCTCCTCCTTTCCCCCACACGTACACTAAGCAGCGCAAGGCAGGCAATGACTAATTCCCACCCATCTCCCAAGCTACCCAGGAAGTGAGCCGAATGATTTAAGCAAGGCAAGATGTTCAGCTCAATGACCAAAACTCCCAACCAGTCCTTCCCTGGTCAGGTTTTGTCCAGGATTTGAGCCTCATCTCAGGTCTCTATCTCAAATCCCTTTTCGATTAGAGGTAGAAACAGGAAATAAGGGAGTTTAGAAGGCAGCTGACCAGTGTCTGATTCCAAATCTTAAATGTATGTAGAT
This sequence comes from Myrmecophaga tridactyla, assembly GCA_004026745.1. Lineage (NCBI taxonomy): Eukaryota > Metazoa > Chordata > Mammalia > Pilosa > Myrmecophagidae > Myrmecophaga > Myrmecophaga tridactyla. The sequence goes on from PVIY010009044.1 coordinate 61,847, forward strand.
AAATATATATATGTAGCTATAGATATATAGACAGAAAGATTTTTTTTTATCCCTTGTCTTCCAGCAAGCATAAGTTTACAAATCCCAGATTAATATCTGAAAAAGCAGAGGACTGGGAAGACGGCAGGACATTGGCTATTGAAGAATGGTAGCCTGTTTTGGTGTTGATTGCTCTTAAATGTCACAGCCATGCAAGTGGCCTTCTGGGACTTAAGCTGCTATCACTTAAACCTAGTTGCATTTCCACGTCCAAAAGTCAGTAACTTTTAGGGTCTGAGAATTCTTTACTCATTACTTGTCAGTGGACTACAGAGTGGAGCCTGTGTTCTATATTGTGGTATTTTTTTTCCCCTTTTATATTTCTAACACAGACTCCAGAGAGCTGGCTCTCCTTCCCTGATCTTCGTGTGCTGGGGGGAGTCTCTCTCTGCATCTTGAAACATGAGGTAGACAGCTGCAGAGCTGCTGGGATTCACTGATGCAGCTGTTTATCTGACCAGCAGCATAGCTCTGCCCTACAGAAGACTTCTTTCTCTGAGCCTTTCAACTTGGAAAGATCTGAAAGGCCTTGCTTTACACCTTTTAATTAAAATTTTAATTTCATCCAAACTTTTGAGACAGACTTGCACAAATGCTTCTCAGCAGGTATTGCAAATAGTTGCTGCCCTGTACCTAGGAGTAAGTTAGCAGCCCTCAGGACAAGGGAATGACCTGTTCTACCTGCCCCAGGGAAAGTCAGAATAGCTTCTGGAACTCTTGCATGCCTTCCCTTGCCCAGCCTCAGCTGCCTGAACAGTCTGTCTGCGTGAGAATTCTGACGGTAAGAGAGCAGGCCGAGTGGGTGCTGAAGAACACAAGGCTGGTAGAAGGATGACTCAAAGGCACAGGAGATGACAGAATATATCCTTTCCTCCTTCAGTGAAATCACTCACGGGGAGAGGAACACAGTCATTCCCACCCACCGGTGGCCTCCTAATTGTCACATCCAAGGATGCTTTTTAGTTCTTAGCTTACTAGACTTCTCTCCTGCATTTGGCCCTTTGAAGCCTACCTCCTGGTTCTCTGCTTCTCCTTGTACATCTCCAGTAATGTCCTTTTAGTGGTCTCTCTGCAGAAGCCTCTTTCTCTGCCCACCCCTCTTGCTTTGGTATTCCTTGGGATCTGTACCACCCTCTTTTTTTCCTCTTACCTATTGTAATAGTTTGCTAAATGCTGCCAGCATACAATATACCAGAAATGGAATGGCTTTTAAAAAGGGAATTTATTCAGTTACAAGTTTACAGTCCTAAGGCCCTAAAAATTTCCAGACTAAGACATTCAGATAAAAAGATACTTTGGCTTAAGGAAGGCCCATATCTGTCGTATGTGGCTGGCATCTGCTGGTCCTTATTCCCAGTTCTGTTGTTTCAGATTCTGATGCCAGTGGTTTCCTCTTTAAGCATTTGTGGGCTTTTACTTTGCTCCTCCAGGACACAACTCTGGGTTGTGGCTTGCTTAGCATCTCATGGGAATGTACATGGCAACGTCTGCTGGGCTCTGCATCTCCAAATGTCCATATCTAGGCATCTGTTCTCTCTGTCGGCACTCCAAGCCTGTCCAAATGTTTGCATCTCTGTGAGCTCCAGAGCAACTGTTCTCCAAGCATCTAAAAGCTTCCTCCAAAATGTTTCCCCTTTTAAAGGACTCCAGTAAACTAATCAACACCCACCTGGAATGAGTCACATCTCCATCTAATCAAAAAGTCACACCCACAACTGGGTGTGTTACATCTCCATGGAAACAATCCAGTCGAAGTTTCCATACTACAATAGTGAATCAGGATTAAAGGACATGGCTTTTCTGGGGTATACAACACTTTCAAACCAGCATACCTACACTCCTTTTCCAAATGAATTCCTCACTAACTGGATATTAATTTAATAATGCCAAAATCTGTATATCAAGCCCAGCTTACTCCCCACAGGCTCCAGGTGAGCCTGTCCACCTACCTTTGAAATCTTCACCTGGATGCCCCACAGTCCTCTCACCCCAGTGGTCATCATTCCTTCTGGAAACATGCTAGGCATACCATCAGGTATCCCCCTCTACCTGTGCTCCTGCCACAGGAATTGTATGTGTTTCAAGAGTCAATCCGATTTATTCCCAAACTTTTTTATGCCAGTTGCATACTGAATTATGCAAATTAGCTAAATATTAAGCAAACTGATCAAATAAGAGCATAAAGAAGAAAGTTATTTTTTCTTTAAAATTAAATGCCTTGGAAAGACTTGAAAAGGACAAATCTCTAAAAATTCTGTTGTTTGGGTGAGACAACTGTAAAAGAAAAGGGGGAAATCATAAAATTCAAGAATTCTGTAGTTTCACTAGTGTTGAAGTTTTCATCCTCCTTTTAAAAAGCAAAAACTATAAATCACAAGCAGTTAAATGAGTCTATTAAAAGACTGTAGAAATCCAATTAGCAGACTCTTTCTAAAAAGCCTTACATTAGGAAAAAAAAACTTGAATGAATGTACATTTCTATAAATTAGGATAGAATGTTTCATTAACTCTTTATCTCTTCTATATGAGTTCCTTCCAAACCATCCTTCAAGCACATCAAATGAGAGGGTTTCTGTTATCTCCCTTTAGAGACTTTACCCCGACAGATTGTTGTGGAGGTTGATCTTATTCAGGTATGTGAATTACCTTGAAAGCTATACAGGACTGTTAGGTGATCTCATCTCACATCTGGAAGCATGTGATGGTCCAGGCAGAAAATCACAGATTACTCTATTGATTGAGTCTGATCTGTTGGCATCTCTTTAAACCAGAATTTTCTTTTGCTGACAATGACTTTAGATATCATCTCATCAAACCTCTCAATTTATAAATTAGAAAGCTGTAGCCCTGGGTTAATGAACTACTTATATGCAGTAAACCCAGATGGCAAACTCTTTGTTCACCACTCCTCCATTTGCACCATCCTGACTTAAGAGAGAAGAAAGTTTTCCTTCAAAGTGGGGAGGGAAAAACCCTCAAAAGTCCTAATTAGGTTCCAGTTAATTAAGATTTGAAAATAACGGATTTTCATCCTTGGAGTTGATTCTTTGGTTCCCCAGAAAACAAGCCTGAGGACCACAACTTTAGAAGGAGGAACACGTCAATCTTATATAGCAAAGGAAACAAGCAAAATCATTTATCATTTATCGGTCAGCCAAATGGCCCCTTTCAGAAGTAGCTGCATTTGTTCTCATGTCCCTGCTGCCACATTTCCCCTCATGGAAGGCTATTCTTCCTTGATGCTTTTTGAGTAGTCTGCCCTTTGGTGTTGCTCACTCATGCTTTGTTTGCCTCAGTTTGAGGTGGCATTCCTGAGAAGATGTCCTTTTATGCTAGCCTCAAGTATAGGCATCTGTGAGATAAGCCACATCCCTGTCACACAGTGTGCTCTTGGATTAGAGTAAATCTTTTGAGCCAGAAGCTTCACCTTTCCAAGAAAGCAGTTTATCACGATGACCTTCAAAACAAGTGCGGTGATTAAGAACACAGGTTATCAGGAGATAGAGAGTAGAGATTGGGCATTTGATGCTGAAGGATTACAGAATGGGCAACAGGACTGATTGTAAAAATTCAGAAATGGGTAGCTCAATACTAACTGATGGTAGCACAATAATATAAGTACACTGAGTGAAGCTAAATGTGAATATGATTGAAGGAGAAGGGCTGGGGGCATGTATGACACCAAAAGGAAAGATAGAGGATAAAGACTGAGACGGTTTAATTTGGAGTACCTGGAGTGGACAATGCTGGTGATTAAATATACAAATATAAAAACGTTTTTGCATGAAGGAGAACAAATGAATGTCAACATTGCAGGGTGTTCAAAATGGGATGGTATACAGGAAAAGGTACAGTCAGTGCCAGCTAGAGTCTGTAGTCAACAGCAATACTGTAATATGTTTCCACTGAATGTAACAAAGGCTTGTACCAAAACTGAATGTCACCAAGCAGAGGGCATGGGGGAGGGATATGGATTCTATGCAGAAAAAAGGGAAATGTCTTCCTGTAGATTATGGTGGCAAAGGTATGTCTATTTACTTAGGTTGGATTGTATGATGTGCAAATAAAACTGTTTAAAAATAAACAGAGAAAAACAAGTACTAGAAAACATGGAGAAAGAGATGTACCTACTCACAGTTGGTAGGGAAGCAGAGAGGTGCAGCCCCTTTGTTGGGCAATGTGGTGGTTCCACAGGAGGCTAGGGCTGGGGGTGACATACAGCCTTGTAACCCTGTCGCTAGGTGGATGCCTGGTGGAACTGAGAGTAGGGACAGGAATGAACATATACGCACTGGTGTTTATGCTGGCAGTTCGTGATTTGCAACGGATGGAAGTGGTCTGAGAGTACAATGACTGAGGGATGGAAGGAAGAATTGTGGTGTATACATATAATAGATTACTGAGCAGCTGCTGAGAGGAATGAAGTTATGAGGCATGCAACTAGCTGAATGAACCTTAAGGACAGTATATTGAATGAAATGGCAGAACTAAAAAGACAAATAAATGTTATCATGCCTCACTCATATGGACTAACTATAACATAGAAACAAACTCTAAGAATTGCAGTCAAGAGCCTATGGGTTATCAGGTTGGGGGCCTATTATAAAGGGTACTAAATTGTGAACTCTTATAGCAGTCACATATATTAAGGAGTTGTAGCTCTTATTGCTAAATTCTGAGATACTAAGCTGTTTGTGTATAACTTGGTTGTTCCCTGAAACCTTGGGTATTTACGTGACACTTGAGATTCTGCGTTAGCGTACTGACACTATGAAAGTCAGCATTTCCCCCTACAGCAACTGTTGAAAAAGTGCTCAGACTTTGAGTAGAGATATGAGGGAAGATGATCTGGATAGGACTAAGGTAAATCAGAATGCAGGGTGAACGATGACATGGTCCATATTTTAAAACTTTCAACTTCTGGGTGAGACCAAAGGAAGAGATGTTCACTTGGTGTAAAATTTATATTTTGGGTAGCATGTTATCTAATTTACTTGTATGGTCAGTTTATTTGAACACCATAATTGCATGGAATCTTGAGTAGGGCGTGAGATCTTGTTAGTTTGTCCAGGTTAGTGTGATGCCCCGATATATCCCAGAGTGATCTAGGCAGAGAATAAAAAAGTATTTGCAAAGCCCCCTAAAGGAACTGGAGAGAGAGGAGGAAATATTCAACTTCCCCATCTGGGAACTTCTGATATCCTCGCAAGCAATGGGACAGCCAGTTCAATAGGCTGAGCCCTCGATATTGGGGTTCGCCCCAATAAAACTTATTCCTGCAAAGGAGAAGCTAAGCCTGCTTATAATTATGCCCAAGAGTCACCCCCAGGGAACCTCTTTTGTTGCTAGGATGTGGCCTCTCTATCTAAGCCAACTCAGCAGGTGAACTCACTGCCCTCCCCCCTCCCCCCATGTGGGACATGACTCCCAGGGTGTAAATCTCCCTGGCAACGAGGGACAGAACTCCTGAGATTTGTCAGGACCCAGCATCATGGGATTGAGAAAACCTTCTTGGCCCAAAGGAGGAAGAGAGAAATGAGACAAAGTAAAGTTTCAGTGGCTGAGAGATTTCAGAGTCAAGAGATTATCCTGGAGGTTATTCTTATGTATTACATAGATGTCCTTTTTTAGTTTATGGTGTATTGGGGTAGCTAGAGGGAAGTACCTGAAACTATTGAACTGTGTTCCAGTAGCCTTGATTCCTGAAGACAATTGTATAACTATATAGCTTTTACAATGTGACAGTGTGATTGTGAAAACGTGTCTGATTCTCCTTTTATCCAGGGTTCAGATGAATAAAAAAAAAAAGAATGAAAATAAATAAATAATAGGGGAATAAAGGGTTAAAAAAATTGGGTAGATTGCAGTACTAGTAGTCAGTGGGGGGGTATGGTATGTATGAGTTTTTTCTTTTTTCTTTTTATTTCTTTTTCTGGAGTGATGCAGATGTTCTAAAGATGATCATGGTGATGAATGCACAACTATATGATGATATTGTGAGCCATTGATTGTATACTTTGGATGAACTGTATGTCTGTGAAGATTTTGAAATAAATTTTTTTTAATGGAAAAAATTAAAAAGTGAGGTGGAGGACACTGGTCACAGTGACGTCAAAGGTAGATCATTGTGCCTATTTGTTAAATCTAGGACCTTCTAGTCCAGAGGCCGTGATAACTTTGACACTGGGTGTTCTGAGATGGTGAGCCTGGGGATAGGGGGCAGGGCCTGGGAAGGCTTGCCTCCCCTGGGGCCCCTGCTAGCAGGCTTGTCTGCTTCCCCTAGTATACTGTGTATGCAAGTTCCCTGGGGACCATGGTATGAAACATACTGCCTTAGAGCTAAGGCTTCCCATTCCACATTTCTCTTTCGTCTGGTGCTCTAACCTGGTCCCAAAGAGGTGCTAGCTCAGTGAAATGACCCTCCTTTGTTTCCTTGCCCTCCAGAGGCAGATGCAGCGGCCCGATGCAGTGCTTGTGTTTTGGGCTTGGGTGACCCTTGGAAGGGGTTCTGCCTGTCCCCCTGTTTTCTGCTGCCATGTTCATTCTAAAACTTAAAGTAGATCCTGTTTATATTTTATTTATTCATAAATATGTCTCTCCTATTTCTGGTAGGCTCTCATAGAGGGAGCCCAGACTTTTTGTGTTTGTAATAAAAGTAACCCTGATGGTTAGGGTCAAAATCTTGAGCTTTGAGGAGGGGCAATCTGTGGGAAGCCCTCACTCATTGCCCTACTTCCTGCCCCCCGACTCAGCCTGACTGACAGGTTTTGTGCGTGCAGAGTCCCCTGATACTTTTCTCTGATCAAACACAAACCTGCTTCCAGGCAGCTTCCAGTCTAGGCAGGAAGGTGAGACTTCCTGACTACGCAACGATTGGGCTCTTTGGGGAATTCCACGTCCTGGCCAGGTAACCTTCAGGAAGGATACCAAGGAAGGGTGGCTGGTGCCAGATAGATTCCCAAGACAGAAACCTCCTAGGGAATATTGCTTATTCTCAGGAAATGACATCAACTTTCTGGGGCTTTCTCTCCAGCCCACCATTTTTATGTCAGGTGACAGTTCTTATACACAGCCACTATGTGTGAGGGCCCCTGGAGAGACCAGAGAAGCTGCAGGAACCTATACCACCCCCAGAGACCCCGGCAGGTGGTCAGAGGAGGTAGGCAGCTCCTCCTGAGCCATCAGTTTTCTGAATTTAGAGGAAGTTGTTGTGGAGAAAACCTCGTATTTCCATCTTCTTAGGCAAACTCTTCCAAACTAAAGGATTCTTTATTAAATTTTCAGGTACATCTTTTGGGTACCCAACACAACTTTAAAGCACAAACTTCAGGTAGTTTCTTTCTCTGAGTGGACTTGATTGTGAAGATAAACTCCTAATGGAAATCACTTTTAAACACGTGGGGACCCAAGCTGCCGTGGAGTGTGGTTGTGTGTGACCTTGGCTCAGCCCAGCCTCTAAACCAGGGGCGGGCGGCCTTCTTCAGTACAGGGCCAGGGAGCACGTGGACTTTGTGGGCTCCATGGTCTCTGTCTTAGCTGCTCAACTCTGGCTTTGTAACATGAAAGTAGCCAGGGACAAGATAGAAGTGAATGAACATGGCTGCGTTCCAGTAAAACTTTCCTCAAGGACACTGACATTTTAATGTCATGGAATTTTCAAGTGTCACAAAACAGTATTCTTCATTTGATTTTTTTCCCCCCAACTACTTGAAAATGTGAAAACCATTCTTACCTCTTGGACTGTACAAAAGCAGACAGCATGCTGGATTTGGCCTGTGGGCCTGTGGGCCTGTGGTCCCTAGTTTGCCCACCCCTGTTTAAATGACCAGCAAGCAGTCAAGCAGTTCAGCTTATTACCTAGTGAAGTTTTAGCAGCTCATCATCACTTCACTGGGGAATCTGGGCTGGGCATTCCAGAACAATTGTGCTAAGTTAGCTCTAGGGATGGTTTCATGCAATTAAGTAAATTACTCCTTTGATTAGTACCATGCTTAGCAGGTCCAATTGGAGGCTACAAGAAGAGGAATGAATCAGTTTAGCACCAGTCCTCTTGCCCTATTTACAGTCAGGTAGCTTTAATCAGCCTGAAGCAAAAGGAGCAGTGTTCTAATTTCCCACCTCTGCAGGCTTGTCAGCCTTCTCACAGTCAGGCCTCCATCCCACCTACTGTTTCCCAGAACCCACTTGTGGAGATGCTGGCTCTGCGATTTGTAGAATGTTACTAAAAGTAGGGGTCTGCTCATGGCAAAACATGGTTCTAAGGAATCTTTATGTTATTTCCCCACCCTCTGCCCCTGTACCCATTGCTAAATGTAGCAATATGTTTTGTTGAGCCATACATGTAAAAACTAGTTAAAAATATTTCTGTTCCTTCACTTCAATATAGTTGCTTTAAAGAAATGAATATCCCAGCTCTCTGCTTTTTAATTGTTGTATAGTACACTATTTAGTACAAGGTAAAAAGGCTTATTCATCCTGTCTGGCTCTTCCTTGGTCTTATTGTTTACATCATCACTTAAGCACAAGAGTAAGCTGGTGATTGGGAGGTTGGATGTATCTATAGGATCATTCTCTATTTTCTCAGTCAAGGAGTCCTTCATTCAGCATGTCTACAGAAAGTATTTCTTGGATACATAGAAGGTACTGGGTACTGAAGGAATAAGACTCATTCCCTGCCCTTAAGAAGTGTCTAGTGTAGGGAGAGAGCCAGCAGACCACACAGAAAGCTAACAGTGCTGTGACAGAGTGCAGTAAGAGAAGACCAGCCAGCCGCAGGGCATCAGAGAAGGTCCCCAACAGAGGCACGGTGTACCCTAAGTCTTTTTAAAGACTTAAAGGGCTAGCCAGGCTAGGAAGGCAAGGGAGGGTGTTTCAAGCAAGCTGATGGTGCAGGCCTGGAAGGGCATGAGATGGCACGTGTGGGCAATGACAAATTGTTCTGGGTGATGTGGTGTAGAGTGCAAAGAGGGTATAGATAGAGAAGGAGGCTGTGGGTGCCTTGAAATCCACATGGATGAAGTAGGGGAGGCGTGAAATGATTTAAATAGGGGAGTGACATGATCAACATGGTGTTTTAGAAAGAGCCACCTGGCTGTAGGGTGGAGAGTAAACTAGAAGAGACCAAAATACAGGAAGCCCAGGATCCAGAAGCAAAATACCAAGGGCCTGCCCTGAGGTAGGGACCATGGGGCAAGAGAAGATTATAGATTGAAGAAAGGCAGGGAAATTGGCAAGCCTTGACAAATGACCTTGATTAGAGGTGGAAGGGAGGATGAATGGTGAGGGAGAAGCCAGGAATCAGGAAGTCGAGTCTCAGGCCGAGGTCACTGGGTCAGTGCAATACCACCCACTGGAGGAGGGTTGAGAAGAAAATGGAGAACTTCTGGTTAGGTTCTATCTCAGTTGAGGGTGTTAGGCTGTCAGACCTGGATATTGTTCAGGCAACTGGGCAGGGTGGCCTGGGGGTCAGTCAAGAGGGCTGGGCTACAGGCAACTCTGGGAGCCACCACCATCAAAGTGGTCATTAAGCCGCATCAGGAACAAGCTCTCCTGGGCAGTCCTCGTGAACGGGCAGTGGCGGGCATGGGTAAACAGACTGGGGGTGAGAGACCCAACGCCAAAAGCTTCCTCCTACCCCTGTCCTCAGGTCAGGCCACTCAGTGCCCCCCCTTCTTCCTTTAGAAAGTGATCCTTATATCTGATTAGAGAAGTAATATCCTCATGAGAAATTTAGAAAATACAGGACTATAACAAAGAAATAAAAAAAAAAACACCTGTAATCCTGTTACCTGAGAATAACCATTGTTAATGATTTGGTATACTGTAATTCCTGATGAATTTCCCCATTTCCGTTTCATGACAGATAGGAGGGGTGGTTAACACAATGTATATATTGTTTTTATATTCCACTCTTTAATATTATAAAATATATTCTGAAGCATTGAACCATTTGCCAATTGTGGATATGTAAATTTTGATTTCTTGCTACTATAAATAATAGCCCACTGGCCCCCTGTGTTCATAAATCTTTGCCCTGATCTCTGATTATTTCCTTAGGATAGTACTAAAATGAGGGTCATAGGGTCATAAATGTGGATATTTTTAAGAATCTTGAAACCATTGCCACATTCTCTTCCAGGAAATGTATACCAATTTATACCCCTTCAAGTAGCATGCATATAAGAGTCCCTGAGATGGAAATACTGATGCTGGACAAAAGAGTGGGTTCTCTGCCTGATGCACTCAGATAACCAATTCCTGAAATACCAGGGTTCAAAGAGAGAAAGAGTTTATTGCTAGGCGTGAAGCAGGAGATCAGATGGCCAAATGGCCTAAAAATGTCTCCCCAAGCCTAAGGAGTTCAAGGTTTTAATGGATTCAAACAAGGGGAGATGGAGTCCTTACATTTCGGTATCAAGTGTAAGCAGAAACAAGGGAGGTGTAGTTATCTCAGTAGAGGCAGAAACAGTTTACAAATGTAAAGAAGTGCAACTGAGCTAGAACCAAGCTAACAAGTCAGTGGTTAGTTCTGAGCTGATTCAAGTTCCTCCATTAACATTAGGGGGTTGCCTTTGTGATTATAAGCAAGATTTTTCACATTCATAGGGGCATAAGACAAAGCCTGTACAATCATTATCAGAGATGAAGGCACTGGACTCCAGTTCATAGATTTCAGGTATTTTCCTCTGTCTACTCTAATATACCAGAAAGTGAAAAGGAATCTCTCTCTTTCTCTCTCTCTCATCAAAAGACATCTAGGTCTGCTGTAATGTTCACATGATTTTATATTGGATTCTTTTTCACCTTGTGTTCACTTATTTTATTTTCATGAGAACTTTCCTACAAAACATTCCATATGTTACACTATTCCCATTGCATTAACTATTTCTAAAAAAATATTTCTAAGGGTTCTAAAATTTCAAATGACACAGGAACTTCTTGCTAAAGTTAAGACAGCGAGTGACCCCTGCCCCAAACTAAAAGTCCTCCTTTCCTTTCACTAGAATCCTTAAAGAAACCCATTGTGTTTGAAATGGTGTTGAGAACTATTGTGGCATTTTCAGATCCTCCAAGAAACATTTGTAATTTCCCTAGTTTTTTTTGTTCCTTTTACCTCCTATGTATAATAGCTTTCAGGCATCGCTTGGGTTGACCTGACATGAATAATTATAAGGACATGCAATTGAATTAAGACTAAAGGGAACAGTCCCTCTGTGTAATCTGTGCCACCATAAGAATTGTGACGTCTCTCTTTGGGGTGGCCATAAACAGGACAGGAAGGCTTCTACTAGAAGTTCAAGGCTCCCTTTTCAAATGTTGACAGGCAGCATGTTACTTCAGACATGGGGATAGTTTTAGAATATCTATTAGCCTGTTAGATTTCCCCCTGTTCTTCCCAGTTACCAGTTTATAATAATCATACTAGGAAAGTCTTCATTTAAATTTCTCCACTTCATTTATAAAAGAAATCCACAGCCAGAATCTGTGCTGTCTTGAGCCACTCAGCACCCAGGTCATCTAGGATGGCCTTTGGTGAAGGGAGTCGGCAGCAGCTGTAGAGCCTGCAAGCTGCAGCCCTGGGCTTTGGGGGAAACCAAGGGAGCACAGGAATTCCCAGTCATGGGGGTGTTGGAATATTTCTTTTAAAAGCGAGAGGGGTTAATGTACTTATTGCACTTGAATTTCATATGGAATCAGAGGAAACAGTCCATGTTTATACATCCCAAGGCATGAACAATAAATAAACTGAAAACTTGACCTAGTTGTATATAAGTAATACTAATTACAGCCACTTAGTTGAGCTGATTACTATTTGTGTCTTGTTAACATTCATGTAAAAACTAATATATATCATTAAGTGTCAGATTACTTTGCTGAGCAGCTTGTTATTATAACCCTACACTCTTCCTTTAGGTGTGTTACACAGTTATTTACTCATAATTTTCAAAAATTAGAAGGAAGATGAGTAGTATTATTCTGGAAGTTGTTAAAAATACAGACTCAGACATGATCTTGGACCCTTCACTGGACAGATATTTCTTGAGTTCCTATTGTATTACAAATACCGCTCATATTTCTATCAAGGAGCCTTAGGCAATAGAAGACAAACTTTCTACCCTAAAGTTGCAGAATGAATTTGAGAAGAACTTTGTGTACTTACAAGAAACTCTAGTAAAACAAAAGCCAAGGGCATAGTGGTTTGAAGCAGAGCAGAAGGAATGCCACACCTGATGGTTACTGGATAGGGTGGGAAAATAAAGGAAGGCCAGCTTGGGGAGGGAAACCTGAATCATGTGGTGATGAACACAAAGCACCATGATGGGTGAAAAAGAGCTGAAGAGGTGTGGAATGCCCACCTTGTCATCATTTTAGAGGTTTATTCCATCACATACCT